>APFE030818303.1:0-33809 GCA_000404065.3 Pinus taeda | reverse complement strand
AAATATTAATGCACAAAATTAATGATTATCTCAAACATTCCCACTAATATCTTGACCTTCCTCGATGGTAATAATGGTAGTTATGAAAGGAAAGTGTAAATCAATGTATATTAACAAGAAGGGAGGTTGAAGGGCAGTAAGTCCGGGGCCTTGAGTGAGGCTTGAAAAAGGTATAATGAGCGGATATAAAAAAATTATACTAATCTAAATTGCAACTTCTTTATAGTAGATAGGAATTCATATATAATTAGAGATAGCCTTTACAAATGATAATGAACTTCTTTATAGTACACAAGAATTCATGTATAATTAGAGATAATCTTTACAAATGGCATTGTTATTGCTTGCTAGCTCTCGAAGCAGGCATATCAATAAGGTAAGTTGCGAGGGAAATTTTTCTCTGGTTTTCATTTTATCAATAAGGTAAGTTGCAAGGGAAATTTTTCTCTTGTTTTCATCATTTGATTTAAAAGGTATTGAATAAGCATGACTGTAAGCCTCTGCATCATGCCCAAAATCTCTTTGCCATATAGCTTATTCTCATGAGTAGCATGGAAAACATACATATATATGCTAGTGAACCAGAAACCAACTTGCAAAACCAATGATTAATTTAAATGACAACCAATTGCCAAAAGCCATTGAATTTTAGTTTTACAGGCCTAGAGGATTTCCCATTGCAAAAGATTGTTTGAAGAAATGTAGGGAAACTACCCCAAATGTTGGGGAAGTTTAACATGTCCTATATCAAGCAGGAATCAAGACTCATCTTGTAGCTAGAAGTACATGCTGGAATAATTGCCCTATTTAGATCATATCTGCCACATTCATGGACATTTCATGTATCTGAGCACTATGTTACTGCTCAATATCCCTTAGAATCTTTATATCATCATTTCAAACAAAAAAATATTTCTAGAGGCTAGTATAAGTATATTAACTAACACCCTCCAATTTCTCCTGCATAAATCAAACAACTTGAAGATTTGCCATACCTTTCAACTAAAACGACCTGAGCAACCAATTCTATGAATGTAAAGTTCATGATTGTAGGGAAGATGATAGTTTTATCACCAAGGAACCCTGATGATATACACAAAAATGAAATGTCAATCAAATAAGAAATAATGAAAAAGAATAAATCAAGGGACGAAAGGCAAGAGAACTTACTTGTTGAACACTAAGACGAGGAACCCAAACATCTATTGTGATTAATATAAGGGTTGTGCCTGCACGAAATCTGCTCACATCACGTTCTTTTTATGGCATGTCTCTATGCATAAAAGACACTGAAATTTTTACCTTGCATCTTCTCTGTCAACGAATTGACCTATAGGTACAAAACCCATATTACATAACAGCATAAATAGAATACTCAAGTTGGATAAATAACTCATCAGAGGAAGAATTAAATGGATTGATCCAAAACAGAAGTCAAAAGAATAAAGCATTGCTGATAAACAAATCATGTGTTTTATATGTTACTTTTCTTTTGGTGTTGCAAAATATGATAGTCTAACTGATGGTAAGTCATGTCTAATATAGATTACATAGGGTGTCAAACTTCCACTACTCTCTTTCTGTAGAAATTATCACTGTAGATCAATAGATTATGCAATATACTAAAGCAAAATACAAGATCTACTTCTACAACAAACTTTGCGAAAGCTTAATCGAATATGAACAAGATCAAATAGAACACATATAACTGAGAATGGGAAAGCAAGCACACATGAACACAAAAGAATACTCTGGGGAAAGCCTTAGATAAAAACCCTGATCTTTATATTATCATACAAGTGGAAATATGTCCGAATTACATAAAGCTTTAGCTCACAAGCTATCCAGCTCTTAGTACAATCCCTCTGTTGCTCATAGACAGTCAAAGGCTTCTCACAAACCTTCTCCTCTGCCCTCCAAGCCTCCTATTTCCTTGCACAGTTTCTCCTGGTGTCCAATGTTGCCACTTGTGTGAATTCACCTCTCGCACAACTCACCAAACTTAGATGTAACTGCGCAATCATGAAAGAGATAATTCCTTCTACATGGATGAGTTTCCTATATAGGAAAAATCCTCCAACTGATAGTACATTGTCCCATCATCTGATCTCAACTGGGTCTTTGACTAAACTGACATGCATGAGTTATTTATGAGAGAATATTCAGTTATCTGAAGTGCAGTAGTTACATGCATGCATGCATTAACTAATTGAACTCACAATTAGTTCAACAAGCTATTTGAACTAATCTAACTAGACTTAACTCAGTTAGCTGAGCTAACTAATTACAACTCATATTACAACTCATCCTTATCTCATTAACTAAGCGATATATTCCTCAATCAATGGAATAACTGTTGCATGTCCTCACATAGACTTCATGTTTGATTTTCTCCAATTAATTAACTCAAGATGAATTAATTAATTATTAATCGAACAGTTGCTAAGAACAAATTTGAATTTTACTTCTCAATTTTAGTTCAGGGACTAACTAAAATAGGAAGGTATCCCAGAATGCTATTTATAGTAGTGCTAATTTTAGCACTTCTATTTTTATCATTTCTTGTTGCTATTTTCAACACTCCCTCTCAACAAGAAAGGCATTGAACTCGAACCCAATCCTAAACCTTTGGAATGTTCTACATGTAACACTTCTCACAAGTGTTGTTGCTCCAGCAACTCTAGAAACAAAAAATATCCAACTTGAATCAGAATGATGCCTTTGTTATCAAAATCTCTAACTGCTATTGCCTTTGTCGACTGAAAACTCTACACCGTTGTGCTTTTCAGTATCTAACTGCTCTAGCCTTTGTCACTTTGATCTTTGACTGCATCAATCACACTGATTCCTCCTACTGCATCCATGCTGTTGCTGGTCCTATCTCCCAACACTGCATCTGCATTTCACCTCCTCTCATCATGTTACATCATTCTACCCACTACTGCACTGCAACTCAATTACTGAGAAGTAAGTAACTGATCTCCCAACTGACCTCCCTATTGGGCTAGAAACATCCTTTGATGCTAAAGCTTCTTTTGCTATTCCATCCACATCTGTCTCTACCCACTTAGCCAGTCCTGCTACTCCTTGTCGGGGCTCCTGTAGCAAGGTCTAATCAAAGAGGTTGGGTACCTCAAGGATCCTGCCCATATTCCAGCCTTCTTGGGACTATCACTCCACATTGCCTCACCTCCTACCTAGAGGTATGGATGCATATGATCCCTCTGCCCACTTGGCTTGAAATTTCCCCCTACTGGAGGTCTCTGCATGAGTGGATTCTTCCACTTGATCTCCCCTCAGCTTCTCCATTTGTGGCTGCTCCACAACCTCCTAAAGCTACTTCACCAATTGTGGCTCCTCCATAATTGTGTGAGACTTCTTCTGGCCCTGCATGTTGAGAGGTAATGTACTCTCCCTCTCAACCACCAAGTCTCCAATAGTTTCCTTGCTCCTTAAGGCTTTGCATGCATCTTGAACCTCAAGAGCATACAAGTTCTTGACTCGTGAAACAATCTGCTTCACCTGTCTCGTGGTGATGCGTCTAAGGAAAACCTTTCCCTTACTGAAGACTACATCATAGCCTTTGTCTTCCAGCATTGCGATCGATACCATGTTTTTCCTCAGTCCTGGCACATACTTCACATCTATCAAGGTAATGCGAGCTCCCTGCTCCCTCTAAAAAACAACTGTGCCTACTCCCAAGACACTATAATTTTCATCATTACCTATCTCTATGAGTATATGGAGATCTTTCTCCTCGAAGGTACTGAAGAAACTCTTATCACCGATCATGTGAATGAAGCTCCACTGTCAAGAAACCAACCAGATCCCACCATGGATGAAACCATGCATGCGATGAGGGTGAAATCCAACTCGAACTATGAGGCCAGTGCCTCACCTTCTGATCCTTCCTTAGATACCTTCTTGGATTTCTTCAGTGGAAAATTTGTAGCAAAATGGCCCACCTCATGACAATGAAAGCATTGCACTTTCGATTTGTCAAACTTCTTCCGACCATAGCAAGAACTCGATTTGGGATGAGAATCCTTCTCCTTCCATTTCTTTGCCTTACTCTCTAAGGCACAATTTTCTTCATCCTCCTTGGATGAAGAACCATCTCTGGTTCTTCTTCTTATCTCCTCCTGCATCAGATCCGACCAAAGTCGTTCATAGTGTGGCATTTTCTCTCTTCCATTTACCGAGTCTTGGTAGCTATGTCAACTCTTAGGAAGATCAAGGAGAGTAAGACTCACCATGTCATCATTATATGTCGTGATCCCTACAATTCCAAGCTCATCCCTGCAAGTGGTGAGCTTGTTCAGATATGTAGAGATCGTGTCACCCTTTTCACACTTGATTTTATGAAGCTTGTCTTTCAGCGCCAGCTTCCTCTGATCGCTGTTGTTCGGAGATAGATATTTCAATGTTTTCCACATTGAAAATGGTGTCTCCTTCCCATGGAGGCTCGAGACAATGTGGTCTTGAACTCCCTCCAGGAGGATTCTCCTCGCTCTAGGCACACATTTCTTCCATTCCGCCAATTCTATAGCATTAGCTGCTGCCGGCTTGGGGACTTCTTGATTAATGAATTCCTTTAGACCGTTTTCCTCTAATACTACTTCCATGCGATCCTTCTAGGATATATAATTCAAGCTGCCATCAAGGGCATACTCGAGTCTTAAACCATTGAATGCCATTGGTGAAATTTGAGATGTGATAAGAATTCGAATTCTATAATCAGGAACTTGAGAATTCGAACTTCTCCCTTCTTTGTATACTTGTTCTTCGCTTTGATCACCTTTGCTCTAATACCATATAGAAATTATCACTATAGATCAACAGATTATGCAATATACTAAAGCAAAATACAAGATCTAGTTCTACAACAAACTTTGCGGAAGCTTGATTGAATATGAGGAAGATCAAATATAACACATATAACTGAGAAAGAGAAAGAAATCACACATGAACACAGAAGAATACTCTGGGGAAAGTCTCAGCTAAAAACCATGATCTCTGTATTATCATACACAAAGATTTAGCTCACAAGCTATCCAGCTCTCAGTACAATCCCTTTGCTGCTCATAGATAGTCAAAGGCTTCTCACAAACCTTCTCCTTTACCCTCCAAGCCTCATATTTCCTTGCACAGTTTCTCCTAGTGTCCAATGCTGCCACCTGTGTGAATTCACCTTTCACACAACTCACCAAACTCAGAAGTAACTGAGCAATCTTGAAGGAGATAATTCCTTCTGTAGGGATGAGTTTCCTATATAGGAAAAATCCTCCAATTGATAGTACACTGTCCCATCCTCTGATCTCAACTGGATCTCTAATTGAACTGACATGCATGAGTTATTTATGAGAGAATATTTAGTTACCTGAAGTGCAGTAGTTACATGCATGCATGTGTTAACTAATTGAATTCACAATTAGTTCAACAAGCTATTTGAACTAATCTAACTGGACTTAACTTAGTTAACTAAGCTAACTAATTACAACTCAAATTACAACTCATCATTATCTCTTTAACTAAGGGATAAATTCCTCAATCAATGGGATAATTGTTGCATGTCCTCACATAGACTTCATGTTTGATTTTCTCCAACTAATTAACTCAAGATGAATTAATTAATTATTAATTAAATAGTTTCTAAGAACAAATTCGAATTTTACTTCTCAATTTTAGTTCAGGGACTAACTAAAATAGGAAGGTATCCCGAAATGCTATTTATAGCAGTTCTAATTTTAGCACTTCTATTTTTAGCATTTCTTGTCGCTATTTTCAACACTTTCAACGAACATAAAAAAATTGTTTGATGTTGTAGAATTCATACAAAGATAAACTGAGATCCTTGGTTAGAAAATAACACAAATGCATCATTGATGGGACATTTGACAATCCGATATAAGACAATCAAACAATACATCAGTGAAAGCAGTCTTTTAAAAAACGGCTAGACCGATTCGGAATTGGCCGATCCGATGGAGGCAGACCCCTACTCAGGATGAATCAATACAAAAACCGGGCCAAAGATTGTTCTGTTACAGAACTGGCCAAACTGACCAGTTACAGAACTAAGCAAGCCAGTCACCGACTCAGCTAGTTCAGTAATAGATTGGCAAGCTCGACCGAGTCCGACATAACATGACCGAGCAAGTCAAACTTGGTTTGTGGTAGAAAAGGGAGGGAAATCAGAATCCAAATTAGTTTTTTTTTGGTTTTAGGATTTTTTCAAGTCCATCTATCCTCCCCCAAGCCTATAAAAGTTACCAACCCCCTCACATTTCCTCACAACTATCTCGTTGCATTTGTGTGAGCATTTTTGAGGAGTTGTGGAGTTGGTTTTTGGAGCAATAGTGAGGAGTCTTCTGGGAAATCATTGGAGCAACGAAGAGGAGCTTCTTGGGAAGTCATTAGAGTAGCATTGAGCAGTTGGTTTGTTGGATCAACATTGAGGAGGATAGTGACTAGTGATGTTTTGTTATGGAGGCCATTTAGAGCCTCCTTGGTTATGTGTTTTTGTTATGATCTCTATATATTACATGTATTGGACAATGCACTCGGTGCCATTTTCATATAATGTATATATTTATGAGGCTACTTTGATCATATGTTGTCTTCTCTCTATATCCTAATTCTTTGTGTTTGGAAACACGAATGAAAATATTTAAAATTAGTTTAAAAAAATACAATAAATATTTAATGTATTTTTTACAAAGACTAAGTCATTGAAATCAACTAGGTCGTGCTGATCCCAAGTCGGAGTTAGAGTCAGAGTCGGAGTCGACCCTCGAGGAGTTTGGAGTCCAAGTCGGAGTTTTAAAACAATGAGTGAAAGTATAAGGGACCTAGGCACGACCATACCTCCCATGTCAATTCGTCACATTTGATAAGGATTATTACAGGATTAGTCATGAATTTGTTTATAATATCCAAAATCTCATGTGGAAAAGTTGTTGATATCAGCGCAATCTATCAGATTATCCTAATAAAATTCACATGCTCCTCCAGTTATGAACAATATGTTGCACATCAAAGTAATTATCTACAACAGTTTACCTAGAAAATAGGTCCAAAAGACTCCCTGGCAACATTAAGAATTGACAAAACCATACATACTTGATCCAACGGATAATTAAAATTTCTTTGATTTTAATCACTTGATTGGAATATTCATGAGAAAAGAAGATGTAATTACTATTGGTGAAAATAAGTTATTAAAAAAATGTCTATAGACACTCTATAGACAACCTAAATTAGAACTATTATATCATAATATGAAACATGTCTAAAGCTGCGGTGGAAGGTACCATTAAACATCATATCTGGGCTTATGGTGTGAGGGTACTCCCCTGTTATAGAGGTTCGTTTTGTAAGTGTTGACATTCATATTAATCACAGGTCTATTTCATTTTACCAATAAGACCTTGATATAGTTTTGGCTACCCTAGAGGAAGCCAGGATTCCAATTGTTTAAACTGCCAAAGAATATAAAGCATTCAGACTTGGATGCTAACACAGATGTAATGGATATTTGATACACTAGAAAATTTGATGTAATAAATATTTAATCCATTGAAAAAATTAATCTAATGAATATTTCATCTATTAGAAATTTTGGTATATGTAAATTGCTTTAGATTGATAAAAGGGAAAACTGCAACAACAAAATTCAAATCAATTAAAATTAATTAATTTCAATGTGGACAGATTGAAAAGATAGGTTTCTCTGTGAGGCTTTTCTTGGAAATGGAAACGTGCTACACTACCAACAAAATTCAAATCTATTAATTTGAATGTGAATACATTGAAAAGATAGGTTTCTTCACAAGGATTTCCTTGGAAAAGAAAATTTCATCCACTTCTTGAGGCTAAAACAAAGGCTAGTTGAAAACCCGAGGCACAAGAAACCTCTTTTACAATGCAGTTAACTACTGATGTATGTCACCAAGAGCATAATAAAACCCATGAAAAAACACAACATAGGGCTAGGGAAGGTCATATAGGAGAGGAAACCAAGAAAGAATTATGGTCCCACTCGTTTAAATCTTAATTCTGTCATAGGGTCATAGGAGTTGAATTAAAATACATACTTATGTGGACCAAGGTGTATAAATATAGCCACAAATAAAAGTACCCCTGAAGGAAAAAGATGTCTTTGCATCGATCTAAACAATTTTCATTTGTTTGTCTATGATTGGACTATGAAACAAAGGATTCAACACTATATTTTACATAGAGAGTATCCTTCTTGTATACAACACTATAGACAAACCCATGGATTTCTTCCATTGAAACAACCATTAAGTTCACAAAATATCAAGCTCTACTCAACATGAAGTATTGAACAATCGCATGGTAGGGAAAACATCCTCCAACCAATTGTTGAGTCAATGCCTTAAATCATGTTGTAGTGGATACAAGAAATAAGTGGTCACATGTTTGTTGCTCGATGGGCCAAATGTATTTGACAAATTCTATTATGAACATGGCCTTCTGAGCCAAATATTCATTATCTAGGAGGATGATTCCCTTGTTTTCAAACCCCATATCAAGGTTTTTACTCCATACATGAGATATGTGCAACCCTATAAGCATATACATGAATCCATTATCAATTTGTAAATATATAACATTGGCATCCATCCTTTTCTCATTTTCATTATTTGTTAGGTGATACCAAAGCTCTCTTTCATGGTTGCTTAGCCATGGTGTGAAAGATCTTTCTCCGTTCTTTTTGGTTCAATGTTCTCTATACTATCAAGATATTGTAGTCAAATTCATAATGATCAATTATTAAGAAGAATAAATAACCCTGCTAGATCAATTATCCTAATTTATGGCCTGAAACTTGGCTAATAGTTTCTATCACTGAGTGGGGAGTAGTACTACTATATCAAGGCTTCATGATAAGAGAGTATGGAAGTTTTTGGGCTTGGTTGCACATTAGCCTTAAAAACTAATTTTATATGATTTATCTTACTTGGTTGCATGCATGTGAGGTTCCAATTGGGGCAAGGTTTGTAGTGATTCTTGAAATAGAATTAGAAGAAAATCCCAGAGGGTTGAAGGTGGAAGTATATTGGGACCAAGATGACACCAAATTATTTTGTATTTCTGACCACTTTAATGAAATATTAGTGTCACAACATCTTGTAAATATACAAAATTTGACATCAGTTAGCAAAAAATGATCAAGCAAGTACTTTACAAGAACAGATTCCACCCACGTTGCACCTATACGGTTGGTTATTAAAGAAGATAAGGTTTCAGCCTCAAACAGGTAACTTCAGGATTTGTTTTGGGTCACTGAAAATTTATAGAAGATAGGAACTATGGTAAAATATATTAAAGAATCCCATGATATTAATATCAAGGGTGGAATTGTGTGTATACCCTACAATTACAACATCACTGTGTGTATACCAGGGAAAATTTCAGGGGCCAATATTCACAAGTGGGTTAATTTTCCATGCTTTTTCCAAAAAAAAGTTTTGTTAATTGCCATTTTTTCTAAAAATGATTCGCCCAAATTTTGTAGTTTAAAACTCTTTTACCTTGAAAATTGCCAAAATTTTATATAGAGACTATAACATGTTATTAGAAATTTGAATAATTCTACAAAAACATTGCCAAACATTTTACAAATTGCATATTATGTACTAGTGATATTCACCAATGTTTTTAAACTTTAAAATAAATCTCCATCCTTAAAATTTTCCCTAGTGCAACACCATGGATGTATTTGAATCTTTCAATGTATTCTCTAATCATGAGTATGCCCAATACTTTACATGCATTATCAAATATTTTTATCATGTTTACAGACATAACTCAAGAGTTTTGAAAGTCATTATGAACTTATTCTCATCTGTGCAATAGTGAAGTGAGGAGTAGTTGTGATTGTAAACTGTATATGAATTAGACATGTATATATTTCTTAATGTCTAAAGATAACTTAGATATCATAGGAATCTCTATGATTTTGAACATCAATATAACTTTTGTTTTCAATGGAAAGTTGACATAAGCACTTTTTTATCAAAGCTGGAGGTGTTTGATCATTGATGTGGTGAATTTTATGAGGTTGATGTTCTATTAGCATGATTTTTTCTTGAAGAAATTTTTTTACTTATTTAATATGTTTACATATGAAAAAAATTAAAGGGTAAATTATTATGAAATACAATTAGATACATTGATCAATTTTTTGAAAAAAATCAGGGAGTCCAAGTTTGTGAAAAATAAAGTTGAATTCCCTTTTAGCTAGGAAAATTCAAATCAATTCAAATTAATTAATTTCAATGTGAATACATTGAAAATATGGGTTTCTCTACGAGGCTTTCCTTGTAAATGGAAAAATGCAATACTACCAAAAAAATTCAAATCAATTAATTTGAATGTGAATACATTGCAAAGGTAGGTTTCTCCACGAGGCTTTCCTTGGAAAATAATATGTCAGCCACTTCTTGAGAAAAATTCCTAAAAAAAAGGCTAGTCAAAAACCATGCAATGAATTTGAGACTATCTTTGGAAATTGTGTTGGAGTGGAAAAACCAAATTGTTAATTTCATTAAAGTGTTAAAACAAAGGTTAGTTGAAAACCATGCAATGAATTTGAGACTATCTTTGGAAATTGTGCTGGAGTGGAAAGATAAATTGTTAATTTCATTAAAGTGTTACACAACTATCACTGCTGCAAATGTGCGTAGTGTTATGAAAAAAATTGAGTTTCCTATTGTTCAAGATGTATTAATCATTGTTGCTTGCACTGTTAGCCAATTACAAGTTAATGAAGAAGAAAAGTAGGTTGCTGGTAGGTCCTCCTAGATGACATGGAAGTTTGAATGAAAGAAATCGTTCAACTCCATGTGATGAGAATAGTTATTGATTTATGTGGTTCTTAAAATGGGTGATTAATTATGGCCTTAAAGTGAAATGAAATTGCTTGAAGAGTTTCTTGTGAAATATACAACATCTATAAGGGAGGCAGCAGAAAAATAAGGCAACATTTGGAGGGTTTTCTCATTCAAAGAGTTGCATCTAAAAATAATTTCCATTTTTGATAAGGATAACGTGGTTTTCACAGTGTCTACTGGGATCATGTTTGGGATGGTTCATAGATTGTTTTCAAGAGATTCAAGGTGTAGAGTACCAAAGCTGAAATGGAGTTTGCAGTGAAAGTAGATATTTTGGGTCTAATTAGACATCAAAATTGATCGAGCTTGGATAGATACTGTCCTGAAGGTAAGGAACATATCATAGTCTATGAATACATGCCCAATATTATCATAATTTCACATCTCCATGCTCAACATACTACATAATTCCTTCTTGACTGGTATAGACAAATGAACATAACAATTGGTTTCAAAGTGTGTCTTGCCTATCTTCGCCATCATGCAACGCCTCATATAATTCACAGAGGTATTAAGGAAAACAACAAATTGCTAGATTCAGACTTGAAAGCTTAAGTTTCTTATTGAGTACTGGGAATTTGAGAGGGATAAAATGAAAATGAAAAAATTTGGGTGCAAATTTGTGATTGCTTTAAAGTCAAGAATTAAAATAGAGATATGCTGTTTTAAATCTATGTGAAAAAACTCATTCCAAACAAAATAATCCTTAGAAAAAAATGAACTTCTCACCAACGAAAACTTCATAGAGAAATTAAAATAGCAAGAAGAAATAGGTTCACATTTCACATTTTTAGAATGTGAAAAGGAGATTGAGTATAGTTAATCTGGTAGCTCAAAACTTTCCCGTGTGAAAATTATTACTTGGATTTGAAAACTATTCATGCAGAAAATGGTAAGCCTAATCTTTGCCAATTTAGTATTACACAGGGAAATGCTCCGAGTCTAGCATATTTCTCCCTCTTCATCAAGTAATTTAGTCATCTTTTCTAAGAAAGAACTTCCTAATCTCAATTCTCCATCCTCGACTTTGGCAAAGGAAATACCACAAGAATATTTAGTTTAATCTGCTTCCATTATTTAGTATTCTTACAAAATGTTCTAAGTGTCTTTTGAGAATATTTACAACTGATTCCATAATTCTAATCAATAATATGTATGGAGGGGTTAAATATTTCCAAGTTTTAAATAATTAATTTAGTATAAATTCCAACAATACAATTTTGTATTGTTTACAAGGGCCTTGACTTTCATAGAAAGTGTAAGGAGATTCAACTTTTCAAAGTATTGTATATGAAAGTATTATCTATATATATATCCTTTTTATCTGATAATGAAGGAGCATACAATAAAGGAGTTTGGTCTTAAATATAATTATGACAATTACGTAGAGAAGAGCATATATGAACTTACAACTAGTCTGTTTTTTGAAAAATGTAGTGTTGGAAAAGATCAACATTAACATTCCCTGAAGAAAATTCTTAGGAAGAAAACATAAAGGGAAATTGAGTCCATCTACCAAGGAAGTACTAGATACAAACTCTTGTAACCTGAAAAAATGAAAAACCTATTTAGAAAAACTCAAAACAAGGAAATGGTCAGATATACATAGAAATCGAAACTATAAACTGAATAGCAAGAAGAGGAGCCTCCTCCAAGCCTAAGGAACTGATTGGGATTATTGATTCTTTCTTTGTCGATTAGAGGATTTGGTTCTCTGTTTCCCATGTAGGATTGATTTGGGGCATAATTTGATAGGAGGAAGACTGCAGGGTCAGCATGAGGTGTAGGTTGGTGGCACAATTCATTGATCAATCAAAAGTGATATCCATAGTTTCAGTGGAATCAAACAAAAACATAGATCTGTATTAAGATGCAAGACTTAACTTCAATTTAGTATAAACCCATGTTAATTGACCCAATCAACTTTTGCATCAACTATAAACCACTAACAATGGATTTTCAAAATGTAATTAATATAAGGAAAAACCAAATCCTTCATGCTTCACCACTTTGAACTAGATATGTTTTATGTCATGAGATGCTTTCAACTGAAAATAATACTTTTCTAGAATTTGAAATAACAAATGGCATATATTTTCCTTAGGTTTAGTGCAACACTTAAGCACTTAATGTAGCAAAGGCCTTCGAGGAGCGAGAAGAACTCTGCAAATTTTGCATAGTCCACCCTATGCAACAAAAAATGATATGTATGTCATTAATGCTACCATGAAATAGATTGGAGATTACACATTATGAGATAGGTGTTAAATTACATTCAATGTAGTAGAGCTAATGAAATCTAGATAAGTAACTTACACAAGTCTATAATTTATCAACCCTCCACAGGCTATTTCAAGGGCTCCTGGTAAATCATAATGATAAAGAGTTTCACCTATAACATTAGAGAATATGGTTATTAAAAAAATAAACAGAAGTAACTGTGACCATTTAATGTCAAGACCATTAAATTTCAGAACAAATAGTAAAAATACTAATTACAAATGACACTGTCTTTAGTTCATCTTCCCAATAGGCAGAAGGTGAGTGTAGGTTATTACAAGCCATAAAAATAGATTTCAACTTACACATGCCTAATTCTAGATTCTAATAATTTAACTTCCATGAAAATGAAACTACATAAAATAAGATTACATGAAGAACTACTAACTACATAAACTTACAGTAAGAAGTAAAGGGTAGTTTCAATGGATAACAATGGTATCGATGACCAGGAAGAAACCTGGAGAAAAAAAGTTAAGAATAGGAAGATGTTACATATATCCCACGTACATAATGAAATGAAGCGAACACTTCAACATGCTCCTAGAGCCTTCTATAAATGACAAGCGTAATACATGCAAAGATGTCACATACAAAGATTAGTAATCATCTAATATAAAGAACCACTTGTATGGCCTCATGGGCCCACAATTTTACGACTTTTCTGATCATGTGGGACCAAAGTGTTACCACTTGTTTATCTTGCAAAGACCCAACATGCATAATGGACAACACAAAGCGGAGGCACTCCCCATGTTCTGGTTTCCTCTCTCGATTTTCAGAGAGAATAACTCAAGTCAGGCACATTAGACAACTCCATCCAGAGTACCATGACTCCATCTCCACATAGGAGATAGGAGTGTTATGGATCTATGCAAAGGCTTAGTGAATAAATATGAAGAAAGGAAATGATATTGCTTGATTAGTGGGCATATTAAATAAATATGAAGACATGCAACAATATTGCTTGATTAGTGGGAACATACATACAGTCAGATATATGGGACTTTGATTCAACTTGGTCTACATAATAATGGTATTAAAGATTCATTCAATATCACCAATATCATAGTGCAAGAGTAGAAAACCAAGAATGCTAAGGAGGGTCTCTCCTAAATGTAATTGGGAATCAAGATTCTAGGATTCATGCTTGGAATTTCATCCAAAAATTGGAATAAGATCATAAAATACTTATGATTTAGAAAAGGGCTCTAATTGACTCATCAGTTTTCGAGGGTCTGTTCTATTAGATGCTGGGAAATACCAAGGCTTTCCTCACTTAGGTGATTAGAATTTCATTCAAATATTGTTTCTTTGATGGCCAAACTTCAGGGCCAACCTTCACAATGTGGGTTAGGTTGCAATTCTTGGATTAAGTGTTTTTTTCTTAAATAGAAATGTGGTTTCCATCTGAACAGGTTCATGATAAAGCCCCTATTGTAAGTACTATCTCCACTTTCAATATATAATGTGGTATCAGTAGTACCAACAACAATACCAGTAGCATTACAGCTAAGAACTAATGTAGGATAATAATTCCTTGAAAAATAACTTGAACATGTTGAAACCGTAGCCCTATACACTTATGACTGGTAACCCAAAAATGATGTCGGAGGTGTAGGATGAAAGGTGCCGAGTAGAGAGCATAATAATCTCAGGGATGAGGCTACAACTAAGCTACAAGAGGCTACCACATCCATGGATGCTACTCAATCATCCTGTGGCTCCAACATCCTAGATAAGAAGCCCCATTTGGGGTTGAATGCATGAATTTTGTTGGCTCAACATCTCCTATAACCAAATATTGGTTGGATTCTTAGCTAGAAATAAAGGAAGCGTGCAGGTTGGATTCTTAGGTAGAACTAAGGGAAGCATGCAGACCTAGCAAGAAATAGGGCAACATACATCACTATGCTCAACCTACCCCAACTAGACTGTCAATTTGGGACAACTAGAAAAATCTAGCTTCTCGCATGGAGTTAGGTAAGTCACGTCATTTTGTCTTTCCCGATTTTCTTTATTTTTGACCTTCCCCATATCTTCTACTCAATCAATTAAAATGTGTGAATAGGTTAGGCTTTTCTAAAACCTCTCCACAAGTGAAAACAAAACAATCATGACCGTCATAGTGTTACTATACTTCTACAACAAAAAATAATTGTAGTGGTAAGCTATACTCCTACAACAACAAACATTCATAATGGTAAAGAATAAAAAGTAGATCAAAAGACATAGGGGTACTTGTGGAGTGCACCTGCTCTTCAGGCTTCAGCTCGCTCTTCAGGCTCCAACTCCTTCTTGAGGCTCCCGTGGGACAACTTGTGGAGTTGCTAAGGCCTTTGAAGAAGATTGCTTTTCTTTAGTTGTAGAGGTACAACATCATGCTTTGTGAAAAACTCCCAAGCTAGATAAAATTCCCAATAAAATCTTCTACTATGGAATATGAGGCTGGTTATACTAGTTAAAATCCTCTACTGTGGAATATGTGGTTGGTTCTAGGTATACCAACCCTTGAATCATTTTCTTCCCAGAGTGCCTACCTCAAGGGAGTGCCGGGATAACCTCAATCAAAATGGATGGAAAGTGAAAGGAGATGGTAACCATATATGTAGAACTTGTTGCATCTTCATGTGTCACAAAACCTAGATGTTAGATGTCAAGCTTGAAAGAAAATCTCAAAAGTTATAATAAATCAAGCGATGCAAAATTATAGCTAACGTTAAATGTTAATTAAGTAATGCTAGAGTTAATTCGCATTACAAGAATGTAACTAAATACACATTATAATCATGATACCAATGTAAGCCAATGTAACCCTCTAACCTTAGGAAGAGGCCAAATAAGATGGTAAACCCAAACTTTGGCTATGAATCACATATCATGTATTTAAACTTGGCTTAAAAATAAAAGGCCAATCAGTATCAATAAAACTATGTCTTAAAACAATAAAAAAACTGTACTGATTTTCGTGTAGGGTTTAATAAAAAAACTCAACTGTTTACTATAATCCCTACAGCTGTAACACCCTCCTCCCATATTTAACCAAGCTAACTAGTCCACTGAGGTAAACATGTGATGAATATTTACTATGATATGATTTAACTCCCCAATTATAGTTAAAGAAATGGAATCAACAAAACAAAATCAAACTGAACTTCCTTGGGAACTTCAGAACCTTCAGGAGCCAACCAACCCTTCCAGGTGCCTAACACATGAGACAACTTGTTATTTTGCTGAGATAGACCCCCATTCACTCCCATGAAAAGCCTTTCGTGCGACCAAGACCCTCTAGTTTCTCTCACAATAAGGCCTCCATGCGACTGTGGACCTTTTTAGGTAGTTATGTGCTAGCGACCCCTAGTTCTGAGCCGATTTTTTAGGGCTAGGACTGAGGCCTCTACCCAAAACTTCATGAAACTTCCAGAAATTATAAATAACATGATAAAAAAGCTTCCAATACAATACTTGAACAAGGACTTGACCTGACAAGGCGTATCCATGACAAAAATTCTGCCAATCACATCATGAGCATGTAATCTATAAGTCATATAAACACATATGAGCATTGGGACTTCATACTTATTTGAGATTTGTCAAGAAGGTTTGAGGCCCTCTAATAATAGCTGCATTATCATCTATTACATCATACATTCATTTACTAATAAAAATATGATGAGATCCATGACTAAGATCTATCATAAAACATGCTTGTAACCAACATATAACCAACAGGATAATAATGACAAAAAAACCGTTATAACCACATAATAATTTTTTTTTTTACACATAATACACAAGAGGGACAGAGCTCTTATTAACATATGAAAAATCCAACCAATCTAGGGACTTCCACATAACACCCAACCATAGATTGGGTTGAACCAAATATTTATTTCGGCCAATCACCCCCATGCAATATTCCAAGCGTGAATGCAGGACTTACAACAAAATAACCATAGCTTCCTCAAGATTTACTGCAATCCACCAAGGGATTCCTAGGCCAAATCCCTCATCTATACAACTAGGCTTTACTTCAATCCCACAAAGGGATTCCTAGGCCCAAACAAGAAACATGCACTACCAAGCTTTACCAAAATCCCACCGTATATCAGTCTAGGGATCACTAGGCCTATACAACCATGTATGACTTAGGATATCTCAACCTAAACAGTGAGGAATTTGTCCATCTCCACCTTTAGGCTTTACCGTATATCCCGGCATTCATCAGCAGAGGATTTCTATGGCCAACAAGGCTCCACCCTCGAGGCTTTACCATATATCCTGTCATTCACTAGTTGAGGATTCGTAGGACCAACAAGGGTATACACAATCAGGCTTTACCACAATCCCTCCTTCACTAGTCTAGGGATTCCTAGGCCTTGTATTTCTCCCCAAGACCCTCCCCACTTAGTTTCGAAACCATCCGACAATCTAGCTCAACCCAGTAAGAGAAACCCCCTCACACCATGGATATCCAGACATGGCAAGGAAAGGATGAAAACCACTTTCACACCTAGGAAAACCCATGCCAATGACAACAAGAGAACCAAATACACACATGCATGTATCATGCATGCCAAAAATAACAAGGAAATCATACATGCAACTCAATACCTATAAGTAATCTCGCTGTAGCCGTTAGATCCTGATATTCCTTGCTTGATATTTGCTTCCCCTTGCTTTCTTTTTCCTTCCTTAGATTTTCTTCCTCGAATGTTATAGTGCTCCAAGAATGCTCTAAGTATCTAAGAGTATGAGAGAGAGAGTAGGGAGAGAGCTCCGAGATGAAATTGGCAAAAGGTTGTGAATTGATTCTCAAAAGCCTTTTTATTAGTTAGGCCTCTTTTTTCTTCATTTTCCATTATTTTTCCTTCATTTTCCTCCTCACATGCAACCTGTGACCTTTCACCTTCCTTTTCTCCTAATTTCCATTATTTTCATAAATAAAATGTCAATTAATGCTTCTTTTCCTTTTCAATACCTTTTCCATTGCCTTTTCCAATTTCCCTTAGCCATATTAAACCAAATGAACATCCATGATGATATTTTTCCTAGCATTTAACTTGGAGTAAGTGTCCCATGACCTTTGTCTTATTATTCCTTTATTAACTTTATTACATGGAATTTTAACCTGGGGATGTCACAGACCCCTCCTCCTTAGGTGAACACCATTCTCGGTATTCAAATGAAGCCTACAACTAGAAATATCGCTGAAAAGAAAAACATACTGCCCATGGAGGTTTATAACTTAGCGTGATACAATATTTACAATGATCAACCTGCTAAAAATAAAACCAACTTGAAAAACATAAAAAACATGACAACCATACCGCTTATTGGAGCTTTATAATGCAAATCATGGTGATATATATATCCATATACATATATACATATACCAAAATTTATTTGCCTCCACGGGAAAACAAGGAAGGATACATAGCCCAAATTTGATCAGCGATCTCCCATGTAGCTCCACTGGACCCAAAGTGCTTTAACTGTGCTTTAACCTACTCAATTGCTCGGTTCCAAAGCATGAGCATCTTTCTCTGCAAAATACATTGAGGTTTTGGTTGGAATTCTCCTTCTAGCTCCACCTATAATACAGACCAATCAATAACCTGATCAACATCCTTTACATAACTTTTAAGCAATGAAACATGGAAAACATCATGGGCTTTCACTATTGGAGGTAGTACAAGTCTCTAGGCCACTGGCCCAATCCTATCAAGGATATCAAAAGGCCCACAATACCAAAGTGCTAACTTCGTACATGACCCAATCCTCAAGGATCTCTTCTTGGGATTGATGCACAAGTACACATGTTATCCAACCTGAAACTCCTTAAACAACTTGAACTGATTTGAATAACTTACTGCCTATTCTATGATGTCTTTAGATTCTTCTTGATAACCTGCATTTCCTCTTCCATTTCTACCAACATGTCTAGTCCAATCAACACCCTATTCACTCAGTCACTCCAACTGATGGGAGTATTACAACTCTACCCATAAAGTTTCTAAAATGAACTCATCTTCTGTGACTCCTAATACCCATTATTGTAAGAAAATTCAACCAATGGAAGGTACTCCTCCCATCTCCTCTGTTGATGCATCACATACTTCCTCAACATGTCCTCCAAGATCCTATTGACCCTATTTTTTTTTCCATTTGTCTATGGATGATAAGATGTGATGAAGGCCAACTATGTCCCCAAACCTACAAACAACTCCTATGAAAACTTGGAAGTGAACTTAGAATCCTTGTCTAACACAATATTATTCGGTACTCCATGCAACCTCACTACATCTCTGATGAAGACCTGTGCTACATCTTTAGCTAAATAAGTAGACTTCACTCGAATGAAGTGTGCTACCATTGCCAACCTTTCCACCACAACCATGATGGAATCATGTTGTCCAGATGTCATCAGTAAACCTATAATAAAATACATGGAAATGTCCTCCCATTTCGACTCTGGAATCAAAATCAACTGTAGAAATCCACGTGGGTCCTTATATTATGCCTTTACTTGTTGAAAATCCAAACATCTAGGCACAAACTCTGTCACTTCTTTCTTCAAATTCTGCCAGTAGTAGAACTTCTTCACAAATGTCAATGTCTTCTGATATCCTTGGTGACCTAAATACAATTTAGCATGAAATTCCCTCAAAATAAGTTTCTTGATCTCACTGTTTTCTGACACATAGATCCCATCCCTAAATCTGACCAAATCATCTATTGTGAAATGATAGTCCACATCTTGATCACATGTACCCTACTGTAACCTGTGCATAATCTCCCTATATCTGTCATCCTATTGTCTTGGCTATAAGATTTGATCATGTAGATCTGTACCACAAGAGCTCATAGTTGCTATATGATTCACTTGCACTCTTTTGCTAAGAGCGTCTGCAACCCTTTTTTTCCTTTCCCTTAATGTACCTGATCTCAAAGTCAAACTCACTGATCGTGGACAACGATCTAGCTTGTCTGGAATTTATATTCGGTTGGTCAAACAAGTATCTCAATCCATTGTAATCACTCATCAGTACAAACCTCCTGCCAAGAAGATAGTGCCTCCACATATTCAAATCATGGATGATCGCTACCAACTCAGGATCACTAGTCACATAATTATGCTCGTGCTCATCCAGTTTCATTGATTTGTAACATACCACCTGCCCCTCTTGCATAAAGACTCCACCAAGCCCTCTTTTGCAAGCATGGGTTTACACCACAAACTCTTTATCTAGATATGCAATCTTAAGAATTGGAGCATTTGTCAACAACTGCTTCAACTGTTCAAAACTAGCTACACATTCCTCTGTCCATTCAAATTTATTACCTTTACTTTGCAAGGACGTGATAGAATATGAAGTGCATGAGAAGTTCCTAATGAACCTCCTGTAATAACCTTCTAACCCCATAAATGACCTTACCTCATCCACATTCCTAGGAGTTACCCATTCCATGATAGCTCTTATCTTTTCTTGATCCACTGCTATGCCTTCCTTGGAGACAACATGCCCCAAGTAATGTACCTCTATTCAAAAGAAGCTACATTTTATAAGCTTAGCATACAACTGATGCTCTATTAGCAACCTCATTATTGCTACTAAATGTTCAGCATGATATTTCTCATTCTTAGAATATATCAATATATCATCAATGAATACAATAACAAAGTTGTCCATATAAGGACGCAACACACTATTCATGAAGCACATAAAATTAGCTAGAGAAGTAGTAAAATCAAATGGAACTACAAAAAAATTATAATGCCCATACCTGGTCTTCAAAGAAGTCTTGAAAATGTATTCTTCTTTGATGCATACCTGATGATATCTTGAGCTTAGATCAATCTTTGAGAACACTGTTGCTCCCTTCAATTGATCAATAAAGTCATCAATCCTCGGCAACAGATACCTTTTCTTGAAATTTACCTTGTTCAACTGCCTATAGTCAATGCACAACTTGAGAGTACCATCTTTCTTCACAAACAACACTAATGCACCCCAAGGCAATAAACTTGGCCTAATCTATCCCTTGTCAATCATTTCCTTCAATGCAACTTCATCTCTACTAACATTGGTGTGGTCATCCTGTATGGTGCCTTTGATGCTGTCATTGTCCCTGGTGCGAACTCAATAGAAGTGTCCACTTCTCTATGAGGTGGAAACTCTGAAATATCTACAATAAACACATCCTAAAACTTCTATAAAATTGGGTACCTGATAAATACCTCTACATTCTCAACATCCTTACTTTTATCACTGGAAATATGTACTGTAAATAACACTCACCCCTTTCTGCAACTACGCTTTGCCTGCATAGTTGTGACCATTCTAACTAATGTTTCCTTATTCTTACATTGTAATATCCTCTGTTCTCCATTTCCATCTAAGCATTCAATAGCCTTGTCATAACAATCCGCCTTAGTCCTATGAAGATACATCCAGTCCATACCCAATAATATATTGTATGATCCTAATGGAAGGTCATTCAAATGTGTTGATGTAGGCATACCATTCAACTCAAATGCAAAAGATCTCACCCACTGATGAACTCTCTTTCTGAGGTTTACCACCCTAATTCTGCAGACAATGTCTCTTGAGATGATCCTTACCACATGCCCAACACTGCAACTGTCCCTTACCATCACCTTTGTTTTGTTGTTCTCCAGGTTGAGGTCCATTAAAATTCTTGTGAGGTGCAACACTTTCTTTCTCACCTACATCTTGGGGTATTATTTGCTTTGGCTGCCATTTACCTTTACCCTTGTCATTCCCTTTCCAACCATGCTGAGACTCTTTCTCACACTTTGGTTGCTCATAACACTGCTTCAACTTACTAATGAATTATTCAAGTGACCGAGGCTCATCATACTCAATCCAATCTATAAATTCTAATGGTAATCCACTGACAAATATTTGAAATTTCTCCTTCTCATCCTTAAGATATGGTTCATACCTCAAAAACTCTAGGAACTTCGATGTATACTCCTCATTTGTCATCGATCCCATATTTAGGTCATAGAAATACTTAACTTTACTAGCATAGTACCTCTCTAAAAAATATTTCTTCATGAAAAGTATCTTGAATTCATGCCAGCTCAACTCTTTTGTCTTGATGTCTCTTTCCCGCTTCACATATTCCCACTAGATTTCTTCTTTCCCTTTGAGGCTAAAGATAACTATTATGGCCTTCATTTTTTCTGTGAACTCATGTAGCACAATGACCTTCTTCATCCCAAGTAACCATGCCTCTGCATCTTCTAGTTTTTTCAAATATCCATCAAGGGTAGGTGGCTTGGATTTCTTGAACTTATCTGGAAAGTATCCTCTGTCGCTCCTCCTGTAGGGATGATAATAATGATGACCATGATACCTGTTAGAACCAGAACTAGAATAGAACCTTTCCATTACCTCTCCTATCTGATGTATCTAAATGAATCCATGATCTTTCATTGTGTCATCTCTATCTAACCTATGTCCACCATGAGACCTACTGTCATATGCCCCATTAGTCCTATCCTCCTTCCCATGGCTAATCCTAAGCAGTTGTAGTCTCTGTAGATCTGACAAACTTTGAAGGATAAATGCATTAGCCTCTACTTGCTTCTCCTATGCCTGAATGATTATGTAATTATTTGCTTTATAACTTCTTATTTCTTCCTTCGAACTTCTCAATGTGTCTACTATGTTGGGAGAGTGCCCATCACCATGTTTCTGATATGATCTATAGGGAGAGTCTCGTGAATTATAGTCTACCATCTTGCTAATCATCTTAGATCTTCTTCCTACAAGTATACCATGTTATCTAAACCAAAATATAAACATAATCAACATACCTTAGTATAGTTCAGGGGATGGATTGCTCATCTGCAAGATCAACCAAATTAGCACACTACATGTATAAACATAATCATAGCAATATATAAACATCATCTCAATCATCATCTAGATACCATGCATGACCCTACCAATTGCATACCATGACCTCGTGCACGACAAATATAACCATGACAATGCATGCATACATCCACATAGACAATAATCATACACAACAATGCATATTTGATCGACATGCATTCACAACAACACCTTCAACTTCTTCTTGACAACACAACTGAAACAATGACCATCACCACGCATACACATCAAGCAAATAAACAACCTACATGCATGCATGACAACCATATTTCACCCATCCATACCAAGGGGTGAACCATGCTCAGGTACCACTATGTAACACACTCCTTCGACATTTACCCAAGCTAACTGGTCCACTGGGGTAAAAATGTGACAAAGAGTTACTATGATATGATTCAACTCACCAAGAATAGTTAAGGAAATGGAATTGAAAAAACAAAACCAAACTAACCTTCCTCTGGAGCTACAAAACCTTCAAGAGCTAACCAAGCCCTCCAAGTGCTCAACCTGTGAGACAACTTACTATTTTGCTGAGATAGACCCCAAGTCGCTCCCATGAAAATATTTTTATGCGATTGCGACCCTCTAGTCACTCACATAGAAAGGCCTCCATGCAACTGTGGCCTTTTTCATGTAGTTCTGTGCCAACTACCCTGAGTTTTGAGCCATGTTTTTAGGGCTAGGACTCAGGCCTCTGCCCAAAACTTCATGAAACTTCCAGAAATGATGAATAACATGATGAAAAGGCCTCTAATGTAAGACTTGAACAAGGACCTGACCTGAAAATGCCTAGCCATGACAAACATTTCATCAAACACATCATGAGCATGCAATCTAAAGGTCATATAAACACATCTGAGCATAGGGACTTCATATTTACCTACGATTTGTCAAGAAGGTTTGATGCCCTCTCATAATAGTGGCATTATCATCTATTAGGTCATACATTCATTATTGATGCATTTACTAATACAAACATGACGAGATCCATGACTAATATTTGTCATAAAACATGCTTATAACCAACATATAACCCAAAAAATAACAACGATAGAACAACCATTATAACCACATAATAACAAACACATTTACACATAACACATAAGAGAAAAGGAGCTGTTATTAACATACATAAAATCCAAGAAAGACAGGGACTTCCACGTACCATGCAACCATAGATTGGGATGAACCAAATATTTCTTTCAGCCAATCAGTCGTGCCATATTCCAAGCATTAATGTGTGAGTTACAAAAGAACAATTAGGGCTTCCGTAGGCTTTACTGCAACCCACTAATGGATTTTTAGGACAAATCCCTCATCTATCATCTATACAACCAGGATTTACCACAGTCCCACCAAGGGATTCCTAGGCCCAAACAAGAAACATACACTATCAGGCTTTATAGTAATCCTACCATATACCAGTCCAGGGATCACTAGGCATATACAAGCATGGATGCCTCTAGATATCTCCTCCTAAACTATGAATAATTTGTCCATATCCACCTCTAGGCTTTACCCTATATCCCTCCATTCACCAATCGAGGATTCCTAAGCCCAATGAGGCTCCACCCTCTAGGCTTTACCATATATCTCGCCATTCACCAGTCGAGGATTCCTAGGCCCAACGGGGCTATACACAATCAAGCTTTATCACAATCCCACCTTCACCAATCCAAGGATTACTAGGCCTTGTGTTTCTCCCCGAGACCACCCCACTCAATTTCAAAACCATCCGGAAATCCATCTCAACCCAGTAAGAGAAATCCCATCACACCATGGCTATATGAAAATGGAAAGGCAAGGATTAAAATCACTGTCACACCTAGCAAAATCCATGCCAATGACAAAAAGAGAACCAAATATACACATAAATGTAACATGAATGCAAAAACTAGAAAGGAAATCATACATGCAATTCAACACCTACAATTAATCCTAGTATAGCTGCTAGATCCCACTCTTTCTTGCTTGATCTTTTCTTCCCCTTACTTTCTTTGTCCTTCCTTAACTTTTATTCCTCTAATGCTAGAGTGCTCAGAATATGCTCTAAGTGTTCAAGAATATGAGAGAGGAGAGAGTACAGAGAGAGATCCAAGCTAAAACTAACAAAAGGTTGTGATATGATCCTCAAAAGCCCTTTTGTTAATTAGGCCTATATTTTCTTCATTTTCCATTATTTTCCCTTCATTTTCCTCTTCACATGCAACTTGGTGACCTTTCACCTTCCTTTTCTCCTAATTTCCATTATTTTCATAAATAAAATGCTAATTAATGTCTCCTTTCCTTTTCAATATACTTATCATTTTCTTTACCAATTTCCCTTAGCCATAATAAAACAAATGAACACCTGCTAGAATGTTTTTCCTAACATTCATCTTGAAATAAATGTCTAATAAACTTAGTCTTATTTTTACTTTATTAACTTTATTACATGAAATTTTAACTTGGAACTACGACAACAACCCCAAAAGAACAAAGACTAAAAAGACAAAAATACAATTGATTGTCTACGTAATAACAATGTACAAATCATTAGCTATTATGAATAAATATGTAGTGTTATTGTTACCTTACCTTTAACCAAAATGAGTAACAACACATTTACAAACGTGATTAGAGCAATGTACATATCATTAGCTATCATGAATAAATATGTAGTGTCATTGTTACCTTAACCTTTAGCGCAAATGAATAACATGTTTGCAAAAGTGGTTATAGGGGATATGTTTCTATAAAAAACTATTAAGATAGGGATGGCTTCGACCAATGGATGGTTGGAGAAAAGGGTAGGTAGGTTTGAGTAAAATCATTGCATGAGTTAGATGAATGGAAAATATTACAGAATTATGGAAAGGTGGAATATCCATTTTATTTCCATTATAATAAACAATGATTGTCTATGTTAAAATGTAGTATACTTTTTTACTATCTCCTTTATATAATAAGAGAAGCATGTGGTAAATCGTGTGCATGATTTTTATTGTCTTCAATCACATGGCCGTTTTCTTGGGAACGTTTAGATTACATTATAGGTATATGTGATGAGTACAAATTGAGAGCTATTCTTTTGTTTCATTCACCCCCTTCTATTTAGTTAGATTTTCTTCTCCCATGTGAAGAGGAGAGGAGAGGAGATAGTAAGTGAATGAGTAAATTATCTTTAGGGTTTTAATATATACGATAGGTATTTTGATTTGGAATTTTTGGCTTTTTTATTTTTTTATTTTTAGTAACTTTTTAGACCGGTATTATTTTTATTAATCTTCTAGAGAGGTATTATTATAGTTTTTTAGTTTATTTGGATTTTTGTTTATAAATTTGGATTCAAATTTGTTTTGGTATATAAGTTTATATGACATTAACTTGTATCTATTATAATAGTTTGGATAATTTATACTTATTACAATTAAGAAATGTCTCTTTTACTTAAGGTAGGCCTATAGATCCATTTTAAGCTATAGTATATTAGATTGCATCTAAATTCAACCAACGCTAAGACACATCCAATTGTGGCCTTAAAGTA
The DNA here is from genome assembly GCA_000404065.3 of Pinus taeda. Taxonomy (NCBI): domain Eukaryota; kingdom Viridiplantae; phylum Streptophyta; class Pinopsida; order Pinales; family Pinaceae; genus Pinus; species Pinus taeda. The sequence goes on along the minus strand of APFE030818303.1, from coordinate 7,149 downwards.
ACCCACCAATAATTTTATATTTAGTAAGGAACAATAACATTCAATCACTTAAAGAGTTCGCAACACAAATTTTTATGTGACAACCGAGGTAGGTAGCTAAGTTTATTAATTTTAAGATTGAACATACAAGATATATAATAAGGGAGTGTGGCCTTCTTCGTAAGCCTTTATAACACATGTACAATAGTTCTAGGAAAATTTTTCTACTGTACCTCAGATTCAGGTGAATAGCTCGAACACTATCAGAATAGGTTGCATGAAGTTTCTATGCTATGTTACAATATGATGAAAAAATTGCTACGATGCATATTTACGGAGGTAAGGAATCTCCTGCATTATGATAGCTTAAATGATGTTAATTTATTTTTGGATGATTTTGAAAGAGAGGTGCTATAGGAACATCGATTCCAGGCACTTGATCTAGCATTGCCCGCTACACATGCCTGTTGGTGGGGTATGCATCAGGATAACTTTGCTGATTGGAAGGAATACAGGGGAATGATGAAGTTGATTTTTAGATACACTAATACTCGTATGACTGAAAAGTACAATGAAAAGGATGATCCGTGTAAGAATTTCGCGTGATGGACTAAAGCTTGGGGAGAAGATTCACAACGAGAATGGGTGCATATCTTCTATCACACCTTAGATACTATTCCGATGAACTGGTACTTGAAAATGGAGCTACACCATGGGACAAACGAATGGGATATCTTGAGGGAAAGTTTCTTGTTAAATTTTGGCTTTAAGGATGGATTTGAATGCATTGATGAAGCACTCTAGGAAATTAAGGATGTTATCTTTAGAACACCCGAAGAGCTGGTAGAATGGGTTCAACTAGACTAGAATACCCAGCTATGCCATGCGCTGGAATGCTACAATGTGACTGCAGAGGAAGAAGAAGAGGATCCATTGAAGATCAACATTCCAGAGACTGAGGGGTAGCGCGAGGTTGAAGGACCCAAAGTAGCGAAACGTGATATAACAAAACCATTGAAGAATAGCCAAGTAAACATTGGGTTCGACACGCAACCTAAGTTTGCAAATATAGGTGATTATTGGGATGAAGATACAGTTGATAAGTGGCGGAACTGTTGCATGAATACAAAGACTTATTTCCTACCAAGTTCTTAGACCTAAAAGGAATAGTAGCAGATCTGGGAGTGATGAATATCACCTTAAAGCCCGATGTGAAACTCGTGAAACAGAGACCTTACTGTTTAAATCCTAAGTATAAGGAGAAGGTTTAAAAGAGGTGGACAAAATGCTACAAGCAGAAATCATTGACCCAGTAGAAGAGTTTGATTGCGTAATCCCTATCATTGTCTAGGAAAAGAAGTAGCGAGGTGAAATTGGGATATGTGTAGATCTGAGAAAGCTTAATGATTCGTCTGTTCATGACCCATTTCCAACCCCGTTTACAGATGAAGTTTTGGAGAATGTTGGAGGGTAAGAAGCTTATTCGTTCATTGATGGGTTCTCATGGTACCCTCAGATTAAGATTGCATCAGAGGATCACAACAAGACAACATTCGCAACAGAGTGGGGATGCTTTCAGTACACAATGATTCCATTGGGGCTAAAGAATGTGCCCACAATATTCTCAAGGGTTGTAATTGCAGTGTTCAAAGATTTCATCCATAAGTTCTTAGAAGTGTATTTTGATGACTGGACTGTGCTTGGATTGGTAAAGCACCATGTTGCAAGTTTGCACCTTACGTTGGATACTTATCACAGATAGCAGATTTCCCTGAATCTGAAGAAATGTATCTTTTGTGCGCCTTATGGGATATTGCTACGCCAAGTAGTCTCCAAGCAGGGATTAATGGTAGACCCGAGAAAGATAGTTGTGATTGTCAATTTAGAAGCTCCAAAGAATGTAAAGCAGTTGCGCGCAACGCTGGGGCACACTGGCTACTATAGAAATTTTATCAAAGCTTATGCATAGATAACTGCGTTGATGGAGTAATTACTGAAGAAGGATGTGACTTTCTACTAGGATGAGGAGTGTTAGTGCAATCTAGATGTGTTAGAGGAAAATATGGTGACTGCACCCATTTTGGTGTTTCTAGCTTGGAATAAAGAGTTTCATGTACATGTATATGCCTCCTGTATTTCATTGGGTGCAATATTGACCCAGTTAGGAGAAGGTGAAATTGATCATCCTATAGCCTTCGCAAGTAGGAAATTGTCAAAGCCCGAGAAGAACCATTCAAATACAGAGCATGAAGGACTGGTGATGGTCTACGTGCGGCAGAAATTCCAACATTACCTGTTAGGCATGCATTTGAAAATTTACATAGATCACTCCACTCTCAAGTTCCTGGTCAACAAGCCTATGTTGGGGGGAATATCTGTAGGTGGTTATTGCTTTTTCTAGTGTATGATTTTGAGGTAATTGTGAAGCCTAGATGATTAAACTTGGGACCAGATCATATGTCCAGGATCAAGATAGGTGAAGGACCTACTAGTCTAGAAGAAGGGTTACCGAATGCGCAACTCTTTGCAGTGTGTGTCGTAGATGATCATTTCATTGATATAATCCAGTTTTTTACTACTAACATGGCCCTGGAGGGATATTATTCTCATTAGAAAAAGGAATTGGTGGTCCGTGCTGTTGATTTTTCAGTGATCATAGGACACTTCTATAAGATGGGGAATGATGAAATACTACGTTGATATGTTCTGGAGTTTGAACAAACTAGCATCCTCACTGAAGCACATGGAGGAGTAGCAGGAGGACACTATGCAGACAGAGAAACCACGTAGAATATTCTACACGTAGGATTATTGTGGATAACAATGCATAAGGATTCGAAGGCGTATTGTAGGGTATGTGACGTGTGTCAATAGATGGGAAAGCCATCGTGGAGGGACGAAATACCCTTAAATTATCAAATTTCATTACAAGTCTTTGATAAATGGGTGATCAACTTTGTGGGTCCGATACAACCACCTGGGAAAAATATAGGCGTGAGGTATATTATTGCTGCGACTGAGTATTTGACAAGATGAGAAGAAGCACAACTGGTGAAAGACTATAGCGCTGCTACAGCTGTGGAGTTCCTATTTGAATATGTCTTTACTCGGTTTGGGTGCCCTAAGATACTAATGAGTGATAGGGGTACACATTTTCTAAATGAAACAATTTTCGTGATGCTCGAAGAGTTCCAAGTTTATCATCAGAAGAGTACACCCTATCATCCTCAAGCTAATGGTATGATGGAATCATTAAGTAAAATGGAAAATGCATTCACAAAGGTCTGCAACACATAGAGGACTAATTGGGATGTATGCATATCAGCGGTCCTATGGGCATATAGGAGAATGTGTAAAATATTGACAGGCCAAACTTCGTTTAGGTTGGTCTATGGGATAGAGGCTGTAATGCCTAGGGAGTATATTGTGTCGAGTCTACATATTGCAGCCTTAACTGATCTGGCAGATCACGAGACTATGGAGGAGTGCCTCGCGCAATTGATGGAATTATAAGAATACCGATTTCTAGCAGGTTTTCACCAACAGGTGCAAAAGGAGCGCGAGAAGGCCTGGCATGATCGACATATTAAGTTGTTCACCTTCAAGGTGAATGATTTGGAGTTACTTTATGATAGAAAATTTACAAAATTTCCTGGGAAGTTTCAAATGCATTGGATGGGACCCTACACAGTCAAGGAAATTACATATGGTGGCGTAGTTTAGCTCGCGAAGCTGAATGGGAAATTATTTTGAGGACGAGTCAATAGCAGTCGATTGAACTTGTATCAAGCAGACACTGCCCCTGCGCAATGACTACATGATGACAAGACAATATTAGTACTCTAGGCAACTACAAGGAACATGGAAAATTTTAGGGGCAAATTTTCGCCCTTGGGCGAAATTAAGGGGTTTTGAATTTTCAGTGGGCGAATATTTTGTATCGTAGTACATTATTACAAATCGCCTCAAATTTATTTTATAAAAAAATTAGGTATGGAGGTTAGCGCACCTTATTTTAAGGGAAAGGGTAAAAAAGGTAAATTTAGCCGTTGAAATTAGGAGTTACAACCTTCCATTCGCCCTAATTTTCAAGAATAGGTTTTATTTAAGTGAATCCTATCAGCGAATACCATATTTATAAAAGAGATATGGTAAATTAATAAAAATATAAATAAATGAGAGGTATGGTAAATTAATAAAAATATAAATAAACGAGAGGTATGGTAAATAAATAAAACATTTTTTTATATTTACTCCATAAGTCACCTTATATTTAAGAACACTAAAAAAATGCGTTATATTTAGGGTGAAACCTATGGGAAAAATACTATGGGCCAAATACCATGGGCTAGATTATTATTAATGCCATGCAAAAAAACATTATTAACCCTAATATTAGTATTAATAAAAAAAAAAACGGCACATGGTATTGACGTGGAATGTAGCCTATTTAAAGGGGGGAATTAAACCAGCATAGATCCATCTTTACTCTAGATCTACTAAGCCCCGAGAGGGATCAAATATCGTGATATGAAAACTAGCATATAGAGTGAAAAAATATTTGATCCTCTTGGGGCTTGGTGGATCAAGAGTAAAAATGGGTGTTTTAATTTAATGTATGTTAAACATTTTTCAAAATAAAAAATAAAATAAAAATCAATTATTAATTTTATTAATTTTTATAAATTACTAATAGTAATTTTTAAGCTCCAGGTTTATGATAACCCATGGTATTGACCCATGGTAATACCATGGTATTCATGTGAGCATAGACTATTTAAAGGGGAAATTCGATCATCTTATATCCATCTTATTCTGGGTCTACCAAGTGCTCAGAAGGATAAATAGATTTCATCCCTCTAAGAGTGGTAGATGTGGAGTTAAGATGGATATAGGTTGGTTTTTATGATAATGAAGATATTAAATAGACTTAGAAAATTATATTGTAAAAACATCTTAAGGTGAATGGTTAAAGCTACATTTTGTCACTTCACAAAATTTAGTAAAAAATACTAGTATCTCCATTAATATAAAAATTCAAAACATTGAAACCTTATCACTCTTTCAGCATCACCCTCGCAGAATATTTCCAACCATTTTTCAAACATTCTCAATATGATATCTTCATGAAAAAGTTTAGGTACTGATGTTGCATTAATTGTTTGAAAAATAAGCTGGTTTGTACAAACTTTCATCTTCTGTGCTATTCTTAGTTTGTCCTAATGATCTGTAGCGGTTGGAGCCACTGCACCATATTTTCCTAAAAGGTGGATATTGTTCACCACAAAGGAAATTAATCTACATGTTACAACGCTGTTAAAAAATGTGAGGCATATGAGGGTAGTGAATTATGCTAAGCTACACCATATTTTCCTAAAAGGTGGAGATTGTTCACCAAAAAGGAAATTAATCTAAATGTTAGAACATTTGTTACACAAAAAATTGTCACCATGACTTTCTGTAATCTGTGTGAGTCTATCATCACTCATACATACCTCTTTTGCAAGTCTTAAACCTCAGCTCTGCATATCAAGCTTTGAAAATGAGAGAAAGTCCTTAAGAATCTCTAAAACTTTGGTTTCGCACTTTCTCTTAGCATTACCTGTGGTACTGCACCCATTGGTCATGTCCCCTGTGCACCTGACTGCTCTGTATCTGCATTTATGGGTGCGAACCCCTGTAAAAGTTAAAAAGGCGCAAGTTTATTCTTAAAAACTCACTTTGAGTCAATTCTGGAAGCTTCTAGAGGGAATCTTGTGCTGGCAAGTTCGCTCCTTGAGGGTTCATGCATCCCATTCCTTAAGGAGCTAACCCCTTGATGGAGGACTCTATCCCTTCAATGGTGGACCTATAACCTCCTTCCTTTTCACTATAAAATGAAGCTTTGAGCTGGTTACTTGAGGTTGAAAGCTGAAGATTCTTGAGGGTAAATGCTGTTGGAAATTAGACTTCCTTTTTGAGCTTGTGAGAGGAGAGATCACATACCTTTCATTTCATTTGGGAAGTGAGTGAGGTTTGTCAAAGTAGAGGAGATTCCTGCTGGACCCTGGAAAGAGCTTGTGCACATCATCAAAGTGTTGTTCAAGGCAAGGTTGTAAGGTTCTTTTATTCATAAAGTTAATACAATCAAGTTTGTTTTTCTCAATGAACTGTCTCTAATGGTTTATTTTATGAGCTCCTTGATCTTCATAATGAACATGTTTTATTATAGTATCCATGCAGGTGTCTTTGATGTGTGTCTGTTTGTGTATGCAGGTTATTAAAAGAGAACTGCTTGAAGCTGTTGAAACAAAGCTACCACAAACAAGCGTTGGACCGAGGTAGGGTCTATTACACCTCTTTGTTTTCATTTATGAATTGAAACATGTTTAGAGAAAAGTAGATTTGCTTATGCTGCTTCTTGCTAGATATCATTTGATACTAGGGAGATCGGTCTTGTCTGCAAGAATGATTTATACAGCCAACAAATTGGTGACTCCGCTGGGGACGGGATTTGATTGTTTAATTTTCCTTTATCTTTGATTTGAGAAACTTGATTTTTGGTTTCTAGTTTTTGCTTGATGTGTGTGGGATTGGGTAGTTTGTGGGTCCTGGATTGATTTTTTGTTTTTTAGAAATTTTTACGAGGACCGCACGTTCTGTTTGAGTTACAGTGCAGACCTGTCTGCACTATTACTTTACTGCACAGAGTGGTACCGCAGCTGGTTTCACTGGGTGCCTGCGGACCCTGTTAAAATTTTTAAAAATCCTAAAATCTTTTCGTCCAGTTTAGTTTAGATTATTTTATAGCTTTTAGTCTCTACCCAGATTTGCATATATCCTGTCAAAAAGCCTTGTTTATGAGTTTCTTTCAGCAAATTCTTCCTCTCATCAATCTTCATTAAGTTAATTGGGTGTTTTGAGTCTCTTTTTTAAGAAATTCTTAATTTGATTTCCTTTGGTCATTAGTTGGAGGTTTGTCTCAGTCTTTTCATAATTTTGCATCTTTTTACTTTTGTTTTTGCAAAAAAAATTCCCTTTGGGTGTTAATCACCTTTGAGTGTTTTTATTTTTTGATCTTTGGAACTCTCACCCAATTTTCTTGACTTGCACTTGATTGGTTCTTAGATTACATTAGAATCATCTTGTGTTTGAGAATTCTCTTGCATAGATCACATTTGCATAGTTAAA
>APFE030818302.1:286964-318804 GCA_000404065.3 Pinus taeda | reverse complement strand
TTTTTTTGGGAATCCGGGGGCAACATGGGTCCATGGAATGGACCGATGTTTCTTTTTCCAACAATGATAGTGCTCGAATAGATCTTTCTAATGAGCTATTGTACGCGTCAAACGGAGATCATATGCTAAAGTTACGACCCCGGGAAGTTGATGTACCAACTTACCCAAAAACGGGGCCCACAATTTGGCGTTTCATCTCCCAGGGTTAGGTTTTGGAATGTGAAGGGTTTTTCATTGTGTCTCAAGCAATAAATAGGCCTTCGAGCCTCATTGTAACACAGTTCAGAGGCATGTAGCCATCACATCTCTTCTCAGAGATAAGCTACCATCGCCCTAGCTAGTTTATTTCCATTTCTGATTGTAAGCATATTTTAGTATTTTCCATTAATGAAATGAAGTATTATTTCCGCTGGATATTTGTGTATATGTTTATCTCTGTAATTTGTTGTGTTCCTGTTTAAATCCGGATCAGCAGTAATTTTGTGATGTTATTTTTTTTTGTTATGGTTTTATATGAAATATATTCATCTTCTCTTTCCATTCATCAATTCTTCAATGGTTTTCCTTATAGTTTATAAACAAAATTCTTTGCATAAAGCTTTGTTTTTATGGAAAAATCATTATCATGTGTTACTTTCTTTCTTGCTTAAAGTATTCATGTTTCATGCTCATTAAGACCCTTTGTTTCTTCTAAACACTACACTACACCAAAAAACCCTAATATCCATTACAAAAGTAATGCTACCTTGCTCCTTTATATCTTTCTTGTTGTAACCCTTTGATCCTCTAACCTAGCTACCTGTTTTTTCTCCTTTATCCAGCAACAAAACCCTAAATTTTCCGAAACACACCTGAGCCTAGATATATATCCTAAAATCATTTACATTCCAATCATCTCTTTGTTGTGATTTCGTAGAGAGAACCCTCTCTGATTTGGTAGGGCTAGCTACCAAACTAAAAGCTTGGTTTATGGTTACCTCTGTCGATCTCCTCATCAACCTGGGACATTGTGGAGGATAACAGAGGGCATGACAACCAGGGAGTGCCAAGGTGTTCTAGTAAATGTAAGGTTCCCAAGTCATGGAAAAATGTAATTCTAGTTGTGAGGTCATGACTGCCAAGGTGTGTTAGGAAATTCTAGGGAATGCTAACATGTGTGAGATAGTACGAAGACATGTCAAACAAGCTAATATGTGACAAGTTATAAGGCATGCCAAGATGTAAAAGGTTGTGACAATGCATGCCAGGGACTATCAAGGCAAAAAAAGGGAGGAAAATGTTAAACTACAAGGAAATGAGCACATAATAGGGTTCATAAGTCATCAATTTACCTTTCCATCAAGGGCATGCTAGGCACACCAACACAAGGTACCAATAGGTGCCAAGTGCCAAATATTCCTTTGTTTCTTCTCATCTAGTTTCCAATAATTTATCTCAAATAACTTAATATAAACCATGCCAAAGCATACCAAGTCATCTCAACACATGTCAAACATGCTAAGACTTTCCAAGTACCAACATGTTCCAAGTGCCAATGTGCGTCAGGGAGTGTGATGCAGGCTATGAAGTGGCAGAGCATATCGAAGAGTGCTAAGGTGTGCTAGAGAGTACCAATGCATGCTAAGGAGTGTTAGGGAGTACTAGGACAATGCAAGGGAGCACTAGGTAAAAATGCATGGAAGTGAATGAATATGAGGGTGTGTCAGGGAGTGTCAATGAGTGCTAGTTGTCATGCCAAGGAGGGAGTGACAAGGTATGCTAATCATGGGTAAGGCATGCCAGGGAATATCAAGGAATGTTAAGAAGTGCTAGAGTGTGCTAGGTAGTTCTGAGGTGTGCTAACATGCGCCAAATAGTTCCAAGGCATGCCAAGTGCTAAGACATGCTAGGATGTGGAGGGTGTCAGAGTATGCCAACATGCGTCAAGGAGTTTCAAGGCAAAAAAAGGAATAACCAATCTAAAATGCAAGGAAATAAACACATAATAGGGTTAATAAGTCAGGACTTTATCTTTTTCAAAAGGGGCATGCTAGGCACACTAATAATATGTTCCAATACATGTCAAGTGCCAATGTGTGCCAAGTGCCAATGTTTGTCAATGCAATATTATGCCAAGGTTTTCCAGGGCATGCCAACACATCATAGCGGAGTGCTATGCTATACTAGGGCATGCCAACATGTGCATGGCGTCCTACTCATGACAAGATGTTCTAGGTACAAAGATGTTCCAAGACATGCGAGGTGCCAAGGAATGTTAGTGTATTGTTCCAAAGCATGTTAAGGTGTACCATGAGTGTTGAGGAGTGCTAGGTCTCTCTCATTAATAGAATTGAAAGAGATTGATTATGCATTAAATAATATAGTTCCTACACACATTAGTGGAACTTTATTTAAAGGAAATTTTCTAGATAATAAACCTAATAGAGATGAATCATGTGTTGACTCATAGGAAAATTATATTCTTATGACTTGAGGGAAATGCTACACACTAATTACTTCTTAACAAATTGACTGACTACTATAACCACTATGAACTTAGACACATAATGAAAAATACTCCACAATAATGGTCTTAAATCGTTGTATTTTGACAAAAAATATAGTAACAGGTACATAAAGTCATAAAAAACTCATTGGAATGATCAATGATGATGAACATTTTTTGACCATCACCAAAAATAACCAAAAAGAGCATTGGTGAGGGTCAATAAAAGATCATCACTAGAAGTGTCACCAAACAGAGAACTAGTGATAGGCCTTTAACACCCCTCACCAAAAGTGTCACCAAAGAGAGAATTAGTGATGGACCTTTAATGACTCTCACCAAAAGTGTCATTGAAAATGGCTTTGGTGACAAACCTTAAAGGACCATCACTATATACACTTACAACAATGATTTTTTAAAGACCGTCACCATATGAGACATTGGTGACGAACCTTAAAGGTCCGTCATAGGCATGAAGTGTCATTAAAAACTCATTGGAATGATCAATGATAACGAACATTTATTGACCGTCACCAAAAGTAACCAAAAATACCATTGGTGATGGTCAATAAAATATCGTCACTAGAAGTGTCACCAAAGAGAGAATTAGTGATGGGCCTTTAACGACCCTCACCAAAAGTGTCACCAAAGAGAAAATTAGTGACAAGCTTTTAACAACCCTCACCAAAAGTGTCATTGAAAATGGCTTTGGTGACAAACCTTAAAGGACCATCACTATATACACTTACAACAACGCTTTTTTAAAGACCGTCACCATATGCGACATTGGAGATGGACCTTAAAGGTCCATTACAGGCATGACCCTCACCAATGACCTTTTTTCTTGTAGTGAAGCTTTCCCACATGTCCTTCCTATTTATGTATCAGATAAACTATTGGCAAGAGAAGTAGCATACCAAACAGTAGGAAATGGCCTCACAAAAACATTGAAGGAAATGAAGAAATCCCTATGGCCAAATTTTCCCCTTCAGTGTGGATCATTTACCCTTCTTAATTATGGTCATGCATATAAAGAGTATCCGAATATGGAGTTATCAAAGCTCCCCGTTCTACCATCAAGGCCTTTTGATCCACAACAAGTAGCAAACAAATTCACCTTTTCAGTTAAGATTAGACTTGTAACTCATACAATAGATGAGTTTGAAGATTTACTGGAATCAACTGAGGACTTTGAGCAGAATCTGAATGTAGCCAAGAAAAATTTGAATCCAGAGAACTTTAGAAGATTCTAGGAGTTTAGAGGACAGAGGTTAGAATACCTTCCACAACAATTTTGGATTACAGATCATAGAATTGAAACCAAGTCTCAGGAGTAGACTAAGCCATGCACGTCATGAGATCAAGAAGAAGAAACAGATGAATTAGAAAAGTTGTGGGATGCATTCAATGACAAACTACATGATACCCCTAAGGTATCATCAACACAAGAACTCACAAGATTTCAGACCCCACCAGGGAAAATAGCAGCAGTGATCATTGAAGGTCCAAAAACAAGTTTCCAAGATACAGAGGTAATTCCTGCATATCCAACTACTAAAATTTTCTTGAATGTAAAAATATCCCTCCTCTTGACGTCTTTTACAACCCTCTTATAAAGCTATTTTAAAAAGACAGAGGAAGAGGAGGACAACCGAAACTCCTTTAGAACATGAATTTATGGATGTCCTATGGAAGGACACACAAATAAATCCGACTGAACATATGACTCGGCTATCTCAATTTTCCGAAGCCTATGCTACAAAAACAATCGACAAAACAGTTGAAGTCTCTATTTTAATTAAAGAAAAGGATGACCAGATCACATTATTACAGCGACAGCTAAATGAAGAACATTAAGGATCAATGAGGCATACACCATTACAACCTCCATTAAAACAAAGCTCATGCAACTGCAAGCAACGCATGAAGGGTCTAGGGCAGCAGTTCAACCACAAGAGTCACTAAACAACATGTCAAGGGCTTAGTGTGCTGCCGAACTTGCAGTGATCCAATCAAAGTTGTGAGGTCTTCACGAAAGATATCCGCATTGACAAAGTGACTCGAGGGTGAGTCATGATGTTTGTGTTGGGTACCTTTTGGGTGCAGGATCCCCCAAGGGAAGTTTTGGGGTTAGAGCCCAGATTTTGGTCAATGATTGTAATTCCGATGTAAAGAATCCACATTTTGTGGGCACGATGCGCATAGTTTGTAAACGAGTCATAGGGTTGTCCACCGTAATTTTGTTATTGTAATGTCAGCTATAGAGATCTACCCATGGTTCGCAGACTATGGGATTGTATAAATAGAGCGAGGCTCTAAGTAGTTAAGACACCATGATAAGGAAAAATGAAGAATATATGATGTGTGCAAGATAGATCTGAAGTGTAAAGTCTAGTTTTGGGTCGTAGAGTAGGAGAAGGCTCTGTAGCTAAGTGTGTAGAGGCCTAATAGTCTGCAGCTAAGTGCGCGGACCCTTGCAGCTGAGTGCGCAAGGAAAGTTGATTCTGTAACAATTGGAAGTATCAATAAAGAGAAGTTTACTATCATTTTTGTGTATTTATTTCCTGTTTTATGCATCTGTTATCTTGGGTATGAAAATTTACAAAGGGTAATGGTGTAGATGCCTTGATGGAATCATGGAACATGTTATTTTCAATTAAATATTTTTTTGTTGATCATTGTTGATGCACTATTGTATTCTTAGGGATACTCATTGGTAGAAGATTGATTATGGCCTATTGTCACTGATCAAATGAGCAAAACGGTACACATCTGGAACTATTATCATGTTTGCTAAATCTTTGTTCTAACATTAGTGATAAGTTTATTTGTCATGAATTATGTATGAAATATGTCATCTCTATTTGAAGTATCAATTACACTATTGTATGATATCAGAACAGAGAATGGTTTGTTTTATATGTGATCATTAGAATATGCGATATGTTTTTCACAATTCTTTTGATTAACTATTTTTTCAAAGGAACTATCTTACAATATATTAATTATATATAGTCTATGATTGATCTATATCAACATAGGTTACATAGAAATCCTTTTATATTGCATAAAACCAACAATACCCTGGGTTAGATTAAAATAGATTTAATTCAAAGTTTTGCATCTTAGAATAAAGTTGTGTTAATTTCTAGTTATTCTTTTGTGAATCATCAGAAAAAACCCACAAATCATATAAACCCAAAACACTGGGAAACTAGTCCCATCATATCCAATCGGAGCCACTATCCCAAATAGAATAGGAGCTTCTTTAAGGTCTGGACCGAGTGGTTATCCCCCTTGTTGTTGCCAGAGATTTCTGAGGCCTCAACAGGTCCTCACCACCCTGTAGGAGGACCCAAACATATAGTGCCTAGAGACAGAGGCACACGAGCTACAACAAATATATGATGAAGTAAAAGGGATTGCATAGATGGATGCCCTCACACAGAGGCTCGCTAAGATGCAGCAGGCTAAATCGCTCAAGGAGCAGGCGGATGGTACTCGACATAAGGAAGCAGTTTTGAAGACGCGCCTACAACCATGGATCGATGAGGCATACACCATTACAACCTCCATTAAAGCAAAGCTCACGTAGCTGCAAGCAATGCATGAAGGGTCCAGGGCAGCATTTCAGCCACAACAGTCACTGAACATCACGTCAAGGAAGTATAGCAAGCATCCGCTCAGTGCGTTGCCAAAATTGCAGTGATCCGGTCAGAGTTGGGAGGTCTTCGTGCAAAGATCTCCACACTGATAGAGTGACTTGAGGGTGAGTCATGATGTTTATGTTGGGGGCATGTTGGGTGTGGGATCCCCCAAGGGAAGTTTTGGGGCTTAGAGCCAAGATTTTGGTCAATGATTGTAATTCTGATGTAAAGAATCCACATTTTGTGGGCGCGGAGCGCATAGTTTGTAAAAGATTCATAGGGTTGTCTGCCCTAATTTTGTTATTGTAGTGTCAACTATAGAGATCTACCCATGGTTCGCGGACCATGGGATTGTATAAATAGAGTGAGGATCTAAGTAGTTAAGACACCACGATAAGGAAAAATGAAGAACATATGATGTGTGCAAGATAGATTTGAAGTGTAAAGTCTAGTTTTGATTTGTAGAGTAGGAGAAAGATTTGTAGCTGAGTGTGCAGAGGCCTAGTAGTCCGCAGCTAAGTGCATGGACCCCTGCAGCTAAGTGCGCAGGGTGGGTCGAGTCTGTAACAATTGGAAGTATTAGCAAAGAGAAGTTTCCTATAATTTCTGTGTATTTATTTCCTATTTTATGCATCTATTATCCTGGGTATGAAATTCACTTCTAGTACTTATATGATGCACAAATGTGTATAATTGTATTGATTAAGTGAATGGAAGATAGAATATTTGTTTACGTGAAGTTAACTAAGACTTGTTAAGAAGATAAGTAAGATAGGCAGTGTAGTTTGGGGAAATAGTGCAGTTCGTTGCCATAGCAGTGCAAAAGCATCTCAGCCCTTGGTTAGGGCTGCACGAAAGGCGATCGTAAAAGATTCTGAAGGCACTAAATATTGGAACAGTGTGCGAAGTGACCTGCGCGAAGACGAGCATAGTTGGACTACACCAACATCACAGACATCTCAAGGGTGCAGAAACTTGGTTCCAACATCCCCCCATACTGCTTCTAGTGATACTTCAATCCGCGCTCCGTGGACTGATGCCGAAAGGGCCAATAGTGTAGGGATTTGTTTAGCTAAATAACTTCGAACCTGGGTCAAGCCCCTATAAGCCAACAGGGATCAATCCCGTTGGTCCTATTTTTGCATATAAAAACAATGTGAAACCATAAGTTTGAAATCCGTTAATTGCCATTTTCCATAATGAATGTTGACCATCGTTGGTTATTTAAACTGTGTGGAATGGGTTTGTTGAATAAATATGTAACTAACCAAACTCATAGGTTCAAAACCTCATACACTCACCATAAATTTTCATATTTGGATTTTATATGGTTATGATAACCATATTTTATATAATTTTGTTTGTAGTTTATTTTAATATTATTTATTTTTATATGGTTATTTAACCATATTTTAATATTTTTAAAGCGAGTTTAGTTTTTCTTTAATATAACAATGTGCCTATATATACATTTGATTTTTGGTTATTATAATTTTTAATATTTTGTCTTTTATGCACGGTATGGAGACTAATGTTGGCACGCCAAGCAGTCCCACATCCCCTAACGATTTGAAAACTTATGATGGTGATAAAATGGCCATATAGACTCCAATTGAGGTGTCATTCACGTCGTTGGAATTAAGACGACGAACTCTACATTCTGACCTTGGTTTGGAAAAAAATCCAAGAACTTTGATTTTTGAGCCCTCTTTGATTTTTGAGTGCCTCTAGAGCCACCTAGATCATTCCTCCCCACTAAGGAGTTTTTGGTCCTCCAAAATCATGAACACAATCTGTAATCTACTATGCTCCCTTGTCTGCACAACATGTGCCCTGACATGACACACTTCCTTCTCCTTCAACTTTGTTCTTTGGAGACATAAGTGATGAGCCAACACCTGCATACCCTACAAACATGTCGTACAATATTTTCAAACCACATCTTCAATTACATGACCCACTCATCCCCATACTTTCCAAGAGTTTATACGACACACTCTTTGGTCAAGTGTACATCATAATAGAAACCAATACCCCATCTATCAATAAAAGGCCAAAACATCATCGTTGCTTTAATAAGCGATGGACAACACATAATCACTTGTAAATTATATCACAACACATTATTTAAAAAATGTAGCCATGACAAGCTACTATCTCTAGTAAAACCATCTCTCACTCATCAAAGTGAATGGGTCACTTGCTTGTGGTTGATTTGCTTGTTGAACATCTTCACCAATTGGTTTCTTCATATGTGCTTTTTGGACATGGATTATCTAAAATGTGGCTTTCTGGTGTTCATCCTCATTATTGTAACTATAATGATTCTTTCTCCTCCAGACCTTCTTAACCTACTTCCTTCCCCAATTTGGAGAAGGCCTTTGACATTTCATCCTATTTTTTGTTGCCATTCTCTTCCAACACTCATCAACCACGGTTATGCAAGCCACAAAAACTACATGGATTTCTACGCATTGATTTATGCTCATCATTAACAATATTCTTGTAATAAAAATGAACTTTAGAATACCAAGATTTTTTATACCTCTCTTGGTTGTCTATGGTGTAATTGTGGCGATGAGAGCTTGCCTGTGGTATTCCTCTGCAATGTGAAATGTCATGGGAGGATTGTGATGTGGTCCCATCGTCCTCTTTCCTCGATGGTTTTGGAAATGCCTTGGAATATTCTGCTACCTTTGAGCACTCTCCTTCAGTGTATCCCATCTTACTAAGGAGTCTCGGGCTAGTTCCTGAAATGGGTACCTCAAGGCTTCTAACAAAAATAACGTCATGTGAAAATGAAACTGAAGAACAATCAACATTGTTTACCTCAGTTGTTGATTATGAAGCAGGTGATGATGGATTCGCTATGCCTTCATTGCACTTCAACTTTTTCAATGCCTCTTTTGTGGCTCATAAATAAATATGCAATCTTTGCTTCTCCTCATTTTCTTCTTGTAGAATTCTCCTCAATTCAACATTCTCTGCTTGCAGGTTCTGATTGATCTCCTCATTTTAATGATGGGAAGGCAATGAAGAAGATGAATAATCACTGGAAGATAGAGATGGATAATTGTTATATGCTCTTTCTTTCCTATTCTTCTCTTGCCATTTTCTCCTCATATCCTGCATACATTAAATCTACCATGTTGGCCATCCTGTAGAAGGCCTCATAGATATATATTTTGTTCTCCATTTTCCTTCTTGTTGCATGTTCAATCTCTGGTAATCATTCACACCAGTAATTCACATCAACGAGAATACCACTCTGATACCAAACTTGATTCAGATTCTCTCAGCTACCAGAATTAACCAATATCTTTTACTTCTGTGATGTAGTAGAATTACATGTGAAAGAGTATGAAAAACCACGTGTATATTCTAAAGAATATTAAACATAATGACAACCATCAAATCAAATAACACACACAAGTTGATAATGAAGTTCAACCAATTTCTGTTATGTCTCCGGGCCTGGTGTCAAGAGTGGGGAGGTCACTTCATTAAATGTTACAAGATGATGATGATTACATGGTGCATTCTTTGTCATTACAAGGATAAAATACCTCAACAAGAGTGGCATGTCTCTCCATGAGATGTTCTCCTATAGGAACTCTAACTCATAGGGGGCATCTTTTAGCATGATAAGATATATAATTCTCACATAAAGTGGCATACAAGTATCTTCCAACATAATGGTAAACAAGGATATCAACATCAAAAACATCATCTCATAAAATCAACAAAAAGACATGGCATCACTGCATCATATACCTCCACTTCCGAGGATGTTCTGAAAATTCACAACTTTGTTGAAGAAACAGACTGCACGGTTGAATTCATGGCATGAAATTATGTCAAATGATTGTAAACTTGACCCCTCTCTTAGACCATCAAAATCTGAACTCTTGGGAATCTCAAAGCTTCCCCAAGAATTCCTTCTTGATGGTTTACTGGATTTTTTTTTCTCAAGTGACAAAAATGGATTCACCACTACACTCCTAGTGAAAAACTGAGTAATATGAGTATAAAGTCCGTTTGGTTCTCAAAGTATTAAAATTCGGCCCTTAGGGAATCTTTTAGATTCCTCATGATTCCATAAAGATTCCTCTTTGCAATTTCACTGAAGATATGTTGCTCAGATCCGAAAACCAATCATGCCATCTGACTCTTGGTGAAATTCTGGTACATTTGAGTATAAAATTGGCATGAATCTGACATTGTGAAATTTAGTACCCAAGGGAATCTTTTAGATTCCTCACGATTCCACAAAGATTCCTCTATGCAAGTTAATTGAAGATTTGTTGTTCAGATGAGGAAACTGATTACACCATCAGATTTTTTACGGAAAAATAAGAAAAATGAGTATAAAACTGATATATTTTTGCTTCTATAAAAAATCAACCTCCAAGGGAATCTTTCAGATTCCTCATGATTATGTAAAAAGAATATTATGAAAAATATTCCAATCTCGAACTGCATGCCCGCTCATGGTTCCAATCATGTCATGGTTCCACCACTTCGACATTCCAATGGTCACGTGGGTCCTTCGCGGCTCCTCCTTTGCCCCGTTGGAATGGAAATATTGTGTTTATATAAACTTTTGGTGGCAAGAATAACAAAGTGTGTGTTGTTGGACTTCTAGTTGGCGGAGGATATTTAAAGATAGTTTGTTGGACTGGTGGATCATGGGATCAATTTTGCTTTTCCTATTTTTACATATAAAAACAATGTGTAAACATAAGTTTCAAATCCATCAATCACCGTTTTCCATAATGAATGTTGACCACCATTGGTTATTTAAACCACGTGGAATGGGTTTGTTGAATAAATATGGCACTAACCAAACTCATAGGTTCAAAACCTCATACATTCACCATAAATTTTCATATTTGGATTTTATATGGTTCTGATAACCATATTTTATATAATATTGTTTGTAGTTTATTTTAATATTATTTCTTTGTTTTATATTCATAACCATATTTTTGAAAGTTTAGGTCTTTTTTTTTAATAGTAACTATGGCATTATAATAATTATTTTTTGTTTCTTAATTTTGTATTATTTATTATATATATATATATATATATATTAATTAATTGGAAGGTTTGGAGACCAATGTTGACATGCCATGTGTTGAACACCCATTTGACACGATTTCATCGCCACATAAGCTAAGCAAGTCCCACATCCCCTTACAACTTGCAAACTTCTTATGGTTTTTTGACGGTGCTCGACTCGCCAACATGTCAGGGGATCTCCGTAGTAAGAAGTCCCAACTAGACCTCAGACCATTTGGTCTAGGAGTCTCAGTAGTGGGTCATACAGTATCACCTTGACCGTGATTGCAAGTAAGATGTCCCTGTTGGTAGCAAGGGTGTGACATGCGCAACAAGCCAAGGAAGGTGCATGAATGGTTCTAATATGCTAAGGATGGAATGAGTGCGCCCCTTGGAAACCTTTGTAAATACGCAACTTGGAAGGGAACACACGAGCAAAGATGCATCACAAGCTAGAAGGAAGGTGAACCAACAATCCAAAGTGATAGTTAAACCATCAACACATTTCAGTAAGATTCATACATATATATATAGAAAGAGCCTATACATACATGTGTAAGCAAACAAATACATGTATCATTATAGTAAACAAGTTAATTGAAATACAATAACAACATATGCATGAAATGTGCTGGCTCTATTATATTAAGAAGTGAAAATTCCAATCATATAGTACAACCATGACAAACCACCAATCTCGATAATGGAACATTACAATCACTGCCACATGCTCCTCCAAAGAGATGTACTAGCTCTACACCATGGAAAAGCCAAGACAATGTTGCTAGGAGAGCACGTGCTCTCCTAGCACAACGTTGCTGCCAACCGTTGATATGGAAAACTACCTTATGCACGGTACCAAATCTAGAATACAATGCTTGCATGATTGTCTCAAGGGACGATACTTCCTCCAGTATCATCTTCTTCAACTCTGCTCGGGTGGATGCTGTAACCATTTCTCCTCCCTGCTTTGCCGTTTATAACTCAACCATTCACTCGTTCTCTGCTATCAAGAAGTGAACACTCGAGCTAGTGTCTTCGATATATGATCTGGTAGAATCACCCAATGCTATTGGATGCTTGCACATGTCAGATACGATCATACATTCCTCAAACTGTGCAGGAGATGTGTGGTCATCTGGAGTAGACACTCTGCATGATTGCACAACTCGATGTTGTGACTTGTCGAATGATATGTTGTGCATCACTTCTTCCGGATTGTCTCCAAGGATCTCAGTATCTCCATGGTCGATTGGGACTTGCTCTACTTCCGTATCCGGTGAAGTCAGTGGATCAACCTCGTGGTGGTAAGGCATGAGTTCGATGTCTTGCTCTAACTTTGGCTGCTCCATCTTTGTATCCATCTGCTCAAGTACTCGTTCAATCTCTTGAGCAAAGAACTTCTCCTACGACTTCTCACCCTGTCTGCTTTGCGTTAGCTGCTCAAATGAGTCTACCACCTGTACAGGTGTAGTTTCATCAATCTATGCATGTTACCCCCCCTGTTGTATCTATCCTTGCTGCACTTCCTTCTCTTGTTTGCACAATTCCTGTTCCTTCCGGAGTTTCTTCTTTAACTCTTGCAACTCCTTCACTGTTTCCTCCATCCTCTGTTTTTCTCTCTGCCTTTGCACAATCCTCTTGTCGCATTATTGTCTCTTCACCTCTATTTCTAAAGCTACTTTCTGCATAAGTGGGTATGCTCTGAACTTGCAGCTTTTTTCTGCCTCTGCACTATTGATAATCTTCCTCTTGCCTTTGTCACATACCGATATGTTAACCTATATTGTTATTGCTACTAGTGCCCTCCTAGATGCTACTTCGCTAACCATTCCACAATGATGCCGACCGGTTCATTAGGCCTGGATAAGTTGTGAAAATATCTCCATGGGTCTTCCTCAGCCCAATGACATGCCTCGTGGATCCATCGAAATTTCACTCTTGCGCAGTGATCCTTCATAAAGCAATGCAGGTCATACAGATTGAAGCTTCTGGTGCCGAAAGTAAATTTATTGAGCTCTTTTGTTTCGGCATCTGCATGCTTGAGATTTTGTATCTCGTACAACCTGATCTGCAACGAAAGAGTGCGCCAAGGTTCCTTCTTCTTTTGGTGCAACGTAGTTGACAGTCTTGCTAAGATGTGGCATGACACTTCTTGCATAACAAGCTTGTCCATGGAAAACTTTGGAAAAACATGCGGAGGCTTCTCCACACTGTACATCCTTATGAAGGTGCCAAAAGGTGAGGCATACCAATCCATTATGTCGATTAGTGCCTCCATTGCTGCCTTCAACATGCAAGGTGGATTCTGCTCAAATATCATTTTGTACACCAAGGTGAAAAAATGGTCTAACAACTGTGTGATGACCCCATGGAAGCTTCATTCAGAAAATAATTTACAATAAGTGTTCATAGAGGTTTCCGCTGATGTCCATGCCCTCTTCAAGCATGGGGACTTCTGATGGGCACAAATTGCATCCAATATGTATGCAAACATGTAGATTTCTGCTTGTTGACCTATGGGCGGCTGTCGAGCTCCTGTTACCTATTCCTTCAACCTGTGAGCGAACATGTCAGACTAGTTGCATGCTCTGCCTTCACTGGCAATTTAGTCCAATGCGATCACCCAACTCTGTGGGAAAGTCTCCATGCTTTCTTGGCCATAAAAGTGACATGAAAAGAGGACCAAGTACTGATACACCTTCCACATTATCTTCATCTTGTAAATATGGTTGGGTGTCATCATGAATTTGGTTGGCTCCTTCACCCCGTTCTTCAAGATATCCCTGGAGTTTGCATGGCTGTTGGGTATGATGAAGGGTGTCTCCATGGTGATCACTGGATTCAGAAAGTGGTACATCAATGATAGACCTGTGCCCTAAAGGTAGCAATCTTTGTCCCGCTGACACTACTCAAAACCATTGTCTCAGGATTAATGTGTGAGAATATCCAATGTATCATGTCCACGCATGGGAATGCAAGATATCTGCATGCAATCCAATACAAGCCGGACATGTGAATGTTCACATAGACTTTACGGTCTTTGAAATATTCCCCAAATGTTCCTGAGAATGAATCATTGATCTCCTACCATTTTAGCTTGATGTCTTTGTCTACGATCAACATGGTGTCTTTGTAAATTGGAAAACTCATAGACACTCGCTCAGCTTCTTCTCCATTTGTGCTTCTATCAGTGTCCTTTGACCCTGCTCTCTTGGAGGCCATTGATCTTGAATTGCTGAGAGATGAATGAACACTTGATATATCTGGAGACGTGGCGACATGCATGGAAAGAAATATGTTAGTTAAAACCAAAGCAAACTTGAGGATTGACATGCAACATACCCGGGAGACTACTGGCAAGAATAATACAATTTTCATTGGGAGGTCGGGAGACTGACTACTGTAACTGTGCAAAAAGCAGTCCAGACTATCAGGAGGCTAGTTGACTGTTGGAATTGTGCAATGCGTAATCCAGATTGGCTTGCTGGGTGCTGATATTTCGTAATGCACAATTTCAACTAGCAAGTGATGCATGCCCAGGGATCACATTGCGCAATTTTTTGGGCTAGCAGACACTGCCTCTCAGAATTTCATAAAGCAAGACTAGATGACACTTTCTGGATTTACGCATTTTTAGGGAGGAAGGAAGAGCCTTCCCTCTCAGAATTGAACAATGTTATTCGGGGAAGGCAGAGTCTGGGCCAAGGTTGTTAGACCTGCCAACGGGGGACTGAAAGCATATGAAGATGTGAATGCATGGCAATATAGAGTGTAAGCAGGAGTGAATGATCATGCATGCAACAACGAATGCAAGATTCAGAAAACATAAAAACATGCATGTGTGAAATGAGTCGCCGAATCGACAATTGTTCGTGCAAAACATTGTCATGCATGCGACAACAATGAGATGCAAACGAAAACTGAAACTATGCTTATACAGGCTAATATGCATGCAAATGACAACAAGCATTCATAGAAATCAAGCAGACAACACTCACACAAGCCAAAACACAAAAAGCGAAAGAAATGCTACAAAAGACAAGTAAAGCGGACTTAACCGGAAATAGCTGAGCTAGATGTGTTGAAGACTCGTGGATGTGCTGCAAGATGTCAAAGCTCCAAGATTGATGTAAATAATGAGCTCTGAAGCATTGAATAAATAATTTTGAGGCTCATGACGCACATGCCAAAAACCTATTAAAAAGCGACACTTGGAGGGAAGTTTCTAAAATAATCTTTGCATGTAACCTCCAACTGCTAAAAATAGCTTCCTAAACTCTAGGGATTCTTTTTGCAAGTTGCTTTTTTCTATTTCGGGAAAAAGAAACCCATTCATGCAAGTCAAGTTTTTTGGGTCCTGGGTGGAACCAGTCAACCTAAAGGCACATACAACAACATGCTTAACTGAGGGATAATTTTTCGCAATTTCTAGGAGGAGCTGGGTTGACTGGCCTAGAAGGATTGCCCAATTTCTAGGAGGAGCAGGTGACTGCTATGTAGAATTGCGCAATTTCTAGGCTGAGATGCAGTGCTAGGCCATATTGTGTAATTTTCTTGAGGAAGGCTATTTGACTGCATTGCGCAATTTCTAAGCCCAATAGGTTGTCCAACAAACTTGTGTAATATCGGCGGGAAGGTTGGTTCCCCTATAGAATTACGCAATTTTCTAAGGGATTTTCTCATCCAGTAGCTGGCCCAAGTTTGGAATGGAAGCTTGTGAGGGGATTTGAAGCAAGCTATCATGCATAGGCTAGAAAGCTGTTGAAAAACCAATGAAGCCTATGTACTTGATAGTGCAAGACATGCTGCTAGGATGGTTGGTAGGGAAGCTCCAAAATGAAGCTAAGGCAAAATTTTGGAGGGTGGTTGTAGCCTTTACAAGATGGTCATAAAATGGTCATACAGACTCCAATTGAGGTGTTGTTCATGTCGTTGGAATCAAGAAGACGAGCTCTATGTTCTGGTCCTGGTTTGGGAAAAATCCAAGAACTTTTATTTTTGAACTATCTTTGATTTCTGAGTGTCTCTAGAACCACCTACATTAGATGTCGAGAATGGATTCTTCAAAAAAGAGTTATTCCCAATATCCCATGATGATTTGATTATAGACTCGTTCAGTACAATGAACTTGTACAGAGTACCACATGTCATTGTTTCGACCTTCATCCCTGAAACTGATACATGAAAAACTATAGTCCTTGCAGTTTCAGGCAATTTTTACGAAATTCAAATCCAATTCTTAGAGATAAAGTTATGACGATTTTACCTAGGTCACCTGTTTGCGATGGAATTATGGAGCTCATAAAACCCTAAATTCCTTGGATCATATCTCCAAAAATATAGCGAAACAAGCTCTGAAATTCATACAAAAAGTTCACCAATAGTTCAAATCCATGTGGTTGTAATTTCAGCTTCTTAATCATTGTAGAAAAAAATTATTGCAAAAATTGCAAGATGACCCATTTCAAGAAGCGAAACACTAGAATCCAAAGCTCGGATACCAAATGTTATGAAACTAGCTCACAAAATAGTAGAAAATATAGATGAACAAATTAGAAATTAACCTCTTCGAGGTGGAAACCTCCTTTATATTATATATATGAACAATTCCTCTATGATACAAATGAGAAGACCACCTTGGTATATATAGGACTCTAAGGGGTCACAATATAATCAAAGCCTACATAACAATAATAATGTAAGGACACAACAATACCAATAGTGGGCTTTTATGGGGCACAACAATAACAACATGGAGGATACATAGGCACAACAATAATAATAGGGGGCTACACTAACAATAACAATAAGGGGAATACACTAGTATTATAGGGACCTAACACTATGACAACAAAGTTAAATAATTACAAAAGCATAGGCTAGGGAAGCTTACTTCTGATGAGTAAAATAACATATTTTTGGAGTTGTTGAGGTACATGCCGTACATAAGATATGATAAGGTGAAGATTCAAAGTTATCTTGTCGGAATACAACAAGCTTACTAGGAAAAAATTGAGTTTAATGAGTAGAGAACCTTGGAGGACATTATCTAGAAGGCCAAATATTGCTATGAGTAGTCCAAGCATAAGGATGACTTCTAAACTGATTGGAAAGCAAGAGACAATACAAGCTTCAAGGGAAAATGTCTTAAACCCTTAGGACACAAGCAAGAATAGAGGAATGTGAAGCTCACCACTCTTGCTAAGTATGAGGTTCAACGTAAACTCATTACTGACAGTAGAGATTGGCCCAATAAATTAGCAAGATGAGAAGATGAGGGGTTCAGGAAATGACTTTTGTAGTGCTAGAAATGTAATGAACCTCATTTAACAACTAAGAAAATAAAAAATTATAATAAATATAAATACTTCCTCTTGACACTTTTTTTTTATATTAATAAATTTCTTCATTTAAATTTTACCTTGTATTCTCTTACGATGATTAGTCTGGAAATGATCCCTATCATTATTTATTATCATTTAAATATAAGATCTTTTCGTTGAAATATCATATCTTGATTTCTAATAATAAGAATCTCATTTCTAAATTGTATTATGAAATTCAAGGTTTACTAAAGTACTAATTGTATACATTTAATTTAACACATTAAGGAATTTCATTTGCCATGTGAAGTTTGATTTATTGTAACTCATGGTTAGTTAAGTTAATTTTTCTACTTATATATTATATGGTGTTACTAGGGCCTCCTTTTTATTTTAATTTCCATATAATAAAATAGTAAAAGTTTGGGTATCTTGGTCTCATACAAATGTAGTTCACATATGAGAATAACCTATGTTTCCGAATCCTCTCATTTTTTCAACACACATTGTATTAATTTCATACTTATCAACCTTGGGTTACCTCTATTTTTTTCAAAACATATATGCATTAATTTTCTTTATATTAACACACATTGTATTAATTTCATACTTATCAACCTTGGGTTGCCTCTATTTTTTTCAAAACATATATGCATTAATTTTCTTTATATTATAACAGGGTTTACGATGCATCAATATGACATTATTTTAATTGATTTAAGAGCTTGTGCCTAGCTTAGATCAACACAACTTTATACCCAAGTATCATTACTAGATTATATTTTCAATGGTTAATAATATATATCACAAATCTTTCTTTCCAGCTCAATGTGGTATATATCATTAATGAACTTTCTAGGCTACTTAAGATTCCATGACTTATGTATTGGTTTCCACGTGGTACTGTATTAGGCTGCCACAACATTAACCTCAAACCCTACGATCGATGGTTGGGAATTAATCGTCATGGATCTACAGTTCACATATTGTTTAGGGTTGATTTGTGCTTTCATTGACTACCCTTTCTTTGGCTCTCAAACAAAGCTATGAAATTATATCTATGCCATACCATGACAATTAACTTCCAATTTGAATTTTGATTTCTCCCTTCTTTGGATTTTGAAATGACCAGGTTCATATGAGTACACCAACTTGCTCAATATTCATATAATCTATATTATGAGATTTTTATGAATTTTTTATTTTATTTTTATACTTTATAAATTATAGACTTGCCTGGGCAGGGTCGCCGAGTCTCTCTTTTCATTTTCGTGTAATGGGGTTAGGGTTTATTCCATGGCGCAACTCGCTTTTCAAAACTTCTAGTGCCTGGAGTAAATCTTATTTAATTTAATTGTAGGTTATCTATTTAACCCTGATTTTGTATTTATAGTTAGATCATTGCATACATTCTTATCTACAGTTACAACTAGGTTTTCTAAACTGAAACCCTATTCCTCTGCGGACTATGAAAGGGATTATAAATGGGTTTTTGATATAAACCTTATTAACATAATCTACAAAATAAAATTTGCAAACTTAACGGCAATTCCATTTTTTTTTTATGATAGTATTGTTTTGGTTAATTCAAATTTTATAGTCTTAGGGTTTTATTCCTCTAAAATAATTTCTCTTTTCATAATGGTAAATAAACATATAATTTATTTTTCTAGCATAAAATGGGTACTATTTCTTCTTTTAGTGGTTATGTCATATAAATGTTTTTGTTGGGTTTAGAACCTTGTATACTCTATTTATTTTCTTACATATTTCTTTTGATTTTTCTTCTTAAATTTTGAAAATATATGCTTTACTTCTTAGTAAGATGGTATTATCCTCTTGTAGAGGATTTACCAGAGCACATGGTTAAATTTCTTCTTTCAGGTAAATATTATCCCATTTTCTCTTATTTTCTTCATTATTCTGTTTAAATTTTCCACCAATACTTATTTAATATATTTTATTTTCTTGTATATATGCAAGGAATACCCTGCAAGGCTATCCAAATTCTTTTCTTTCGATGGTTCGAATTTGGGCTTTATAACAACTTACGAGACATTTAACTTTTCTCTCTAGGTCAGATGTTCCCGTACCGTTGGATTTCTTGTTTGCATGAGCGTGAATTCAATTTTCAAGAGAAAGAGTCTAGTGCCATCTGTTTTTTATATTAAAAAATAATAATTTACAAGTCTACTTCCTCCAGGAAGTTTGTATTCTGAAGGCTATAAGCATGTCATGGATTTAATTGAATGAGATATTTTATCCCATATTTCGAACTCTTGTATTTAAAAAGTTTACAATTTCTATGGTCATTCTTGCCACATCTGTGTTTTTAAAAATGATTCCTTTTGTCATTAAACTTAGTTATAACATGGTAATAAATTACATTTGTCTCATGAAATTTTTATTCTGTCATATGAGTTATGTATTTATGACAACATTCTATTCAGATTCTTGTTTTTTCTATATCTATTTTATTTCTTCTATAATCAATTTTTAGAAGTATATAATTCTCTTAAATACTCTAAAGTTAAATTCCCATAAACTATATATTTATAGCCTTAATTATTTACATGTCTTTAACTGACCTTCCTATGAAGTATGAATTACCCATATATATAATATATATAATATATATATATATATATATATATATACCTTCATTTCTACTAGTTGTATTTTCCTCAAGTATGACCCATTTTGAGACTAAATACTACTATACTTGTAGTATTATGTAACAACCTTAGTTAAAAGTTGATGTAAAAAAATATAAGACCAGGGTCATGGGACACATATTTCAAGCTAAATGTTGGGCAAAACATACTAGTGGG
Organism: Pinus taeda; assembly: GCA_000404065.3. NCBI lineage: Eukaryota > Viridiplantae > Streptophyta > Pinopsida > Pinales > Pinaceae > Pinus > Pinus taeda. The sequence goes on along the minus strand of APFE030818302.1, from coordinate 298,454 downwards.
TGTTCATTTTGGTTATTATGGCTGAAGGAAATTAGAAAAGGCAATGGAAAAGGCTTTGAAAAAGCAAAGTAGCATTAATTGGCATTTTATTTATGAAAATAAAGGAAATTAGGATAAAAGGAAGGTGAAAGGTCATAGGTTGCAAGTGAAGAATAAATTGAAGGAAAATAATGGAAAATGAAGAAATTAGAGGCCTCATTGATAAAAAGGTTTTTGAGGATCAGTTGGTAACCTTTTGTCAGCTCAGCTTTGGAGTTCTCTCTCACACACTTAGAGCATTCTTGGAGCACTATAGCATTGGATCAAGGAAAACAAAAGTAGGACAAAGAAGGAAAAGGGAAGAAAATATCAAGCAAGGAAGAGAAGGATCAAGAAACTATAGTGGGATTACTTGCAGGTGTCAATTTTCATGTGCGATTTCCTTGCAATATTTGGCATGCATGTGTGTATTTGGTTCTCTTGCTGTCATTGGCATAGGTTTTGCCAGGTGTGGCCATTATCTTTAGCCTTGCCCTGCCATTTCCGGATAACCATGGTGTGATGGTGGTTTCTCTTATTTGGTTGAGCTAGATTTCCAAATGGTATCAAAGTTGAGTGAGGTGGTCTCTGAAAAAGAGCACAAGGCCTAGGAATCCATGGACTGAAGAAGGCGAGATTATGGTAAAACCAGATTTTGTGTACCTTAGTGGGCCTAGGATTCCTCAACTGCTAAATGGTAGGATATATGGTAAAGCCTAGAGCTGTGCGCCCTTGATGAGGCCTAGTAATCCTCCACCATTGAATGGCGCGATACATGGTAAAGCTTGGAGGGTAGAGTCTCTCTTGGGCCTAGGAATCCTTGACGATTGAATGATGAGATATACGGTAAATCCTAGAGACAAGGAGGAAAACAAATTCCTTACGATGCAGGTGGAGAATCTGGTGGCTTCTATGTCTTTTTAGGGTCTAGTGATCCAGTGGGGATTATATTAAAGCCTGAGGAAACCTAGTTTAGTTTGGTTTTGAGTGCCACATTCATGCTTGGAATATGGCACAGGGGTGATTGGATGAAAGAAATATTTGGTTAAGCCAATATATGGTTAGGTGGCTCAAGGAAGTCCCAGACCTAGTTGGCTTATACATTCTGTTAACAGTGCTAGAAATACCAACATGTAAGGAGATCTCCCCGGTAAGAAGTCCCAATTAGACCTCAGACTGTTTGGTGTAGGAGTCCTAGTAGTGGGTTGTATGGTAATGCCTTGATCGCAATTTCGCACAAAGGAAACTAAGATGTCTCTGTTGATAGCAAGGGTGTGACGACTGCAACAAGCCAAGGAAGGTGTATGAGAGGTTCAAACGCACAGGGCTTGATATGAGTGCACCCCTCGGAAACCTGTGATAACACGTAGCTAAGAAGGGAAAACATGAGCAAAGATGCATCACAACATGGAAGGAAAGTTAGCTAGCAATCCAAAGTGATGGTTAAACCAACATGACACTTCAGAAAGATTCATACATACATACACAGAAAAGTCCATACATGCATGCGTAACAAAACAAATAGATATAACATTTAGAGTAAACCAGATATCATAGAATACAATACAATATATCATGAAACATATTGGCTCTATTATATTAATAAGTGTAAGTTCCAGTCATACCATACATCCATGTCTAACCACTAGTTCCGACGACGGAACGTTACATCCACAATGGCCTGCTCCTCTAAAGAGATATACTAGCTCTACGCAGTGGAGAAGCCAAGGCTTGTTACAATACTATCCAAGCTCTGTTTAAAATAGTCCAATTGGAAGCTTGGTGACCAAAAGCCTATACAATGAGTTATGAGGTTCTATTTATAGCAAAGGGTGGGGTTACCCTTGAAATCCCCCTTTGTGAAAATTCATCTACCCTCATGAATCTTCATCTACTCTATGACTGTTACATCTAACTATCGACACTTGAACTTCCACTTAACAAGATGTTACATTACAATGCACATGTGCCCATGTGAGACAAAATGACTTGAGCAAGCCATAAAATACATCATTGACACTTGGTTCATTGTGATGAGACCAACTCTTTAACATGCTTGTGATGGTGAAGGTAGTGAGCTGAAGGAAAGCTTGGTCATTTGTGATGGTATGCATGTGCTCCATGGTGACATATTGCTGAAGCGAACTCTTGCCTCTGTTGCATCCCAATGCATTAGTGTGGCTCCTCCATCCAACTCATTTGCTAGCATGCACATGGTCTTCTTTTGTGTGCCCGAACTAGAAACACACTGATGCGTAGTGTTTTTTATGATCTTCCAGTGTGTGCAAGTGGTCATGTGCATCAACTATCAACTGCATGTTCAACTCCAGTCAGACTTGCTTCTTGTCTTTGCATCGGTGAGTGTGCTGAATGGGTGAGATCGCATGTGTGCGCACAATGACATGCATGCTTCTGAATCCCCTTGCATGTGATCAACAACACTGCTCACCATGTTTACTCCGTGCCAGTTGTTGGGATGGATCTATAACTTGTACGGACATAGTTCATCCACGAGTGCATGTTGTGCCAACTGTTGTACCTATTTTTGCTGCAACTTATTCTCTCATCTATGCAACTCCTATTCTTCCTTGAGTTTCTGCTTCAGCACATGCAACTCCTTGTCTGTTCCATTCTCTGTCTTTGTGCAATCTTCATGTCGCGCTATCACCTCATAGCCCGAGTCTCCAAGTTGCTTTCATCACAAGTGGATCTACTTGAGCTCACAACTTTGTTCTGCCTCTATGTTTTCAACAACCTTCCTCTTACGTTTGTTGCATATGGTGTGCTTCTGTCAACTTCTGTTCATGGTGCTGCTTTCTATGACGCTTCTACATCATATCTTGATGTCATTGTCTACGAACATCTTGATGTCTTTGTGGGTAGGAAAGTTCATAAACACTTGATCAAATGCATCCCCAAGTGTGCTCTAAACAGTGTCTTCGACTTTGCTCTCCTGGAAACCATTGTACCGGTGCCACTGAGAGGTAGCTAAAAAATTGCAATACTTAGAGACATGGGAACACTCATGGAAAGAAATTTGTTAGTCGAAAACGAAAACTTGAGAACTGATTTGCAACATACTTGTGTGACTAATCATGAAGGTCGCACAATTTCCACCGGGAGGTCGGGAGTCTGGCTACGAAAACTGTGTAAGGCATAGTCTGGGTTGTTAGGAGGTTGACTGACTACTCAAACTGCACAATGCACAGTCCATTCTGGCTTGCTAAGGATTGAAACTGTGCAATGCGCAATTTCAATCAGCAATGACATGCAACTAGCAAACTGCATTTGGCATTTTCTGGGGCTAGCAGGACACTGCATCCAAGAATTGTGTAATGCAAGCCTGTAGGTCAGTGCTGGGATAGGCTTACACAATTTCTAGAGGGAAGGAAGACCCTTCGCTTCCAAAAATGCGCAGTGCTAACTGGCCAAGGCATGGTCCAAGCCAAGGCAACCTAGTCTGGCTGACGGGTGACTGAAAATATGAGAAATTTGAATGCATGGCGAGATGATTGCAAACAAGAGTGAATGATCATTCATGCAAATAGAAAGTGAAGGATTTGGAAAATAGGAAAACATGCATGTGTGTGAAGGGGGTCGCCACACGACAACTATCCATGCAAAATAGTGTTATGCATGTGATAGCAGTGAGGTGTTAATGAGAACTGAAACGATGCTAGTATAAGCTAGTATGTATCAAAACGACAAAAAGCGCTCATTGAAATCAAGAATACAACATTCATACCAAGAAAAACACAAAAAGCGACAAAAATGCAACACAAGACATGGAAGGTAGGCTTACCCCAAAACACCTAAGCTGAATGTGCCAACAACTCCTAGATGCAATGTGGGATGTCAGAGATGCAAGGTCGATGTGAGGAATGAGATCTACAAAGTCTAGTTCATGAGTTTTGATAAAATCAAATATGTGATGTGCATGCCACAAATCTAGGAAGAGCGACACTTGGTGGGAGGTTTCTGAAATGATCCTTGCATGTAACCTCTAACTGCTAGAAATAGATCCCTAAATCAAGGGATGCCTTTGCATGTTGTCTTGGGAGGAGCAGTCCATGCATGCAAATCAGTTTTGCTCAGTTCCAGAGGGAACTGGTCAACTCAACTACGCATTTCTGGGAGGGAGTTGGGCTGGCTGCCCAGAGGGATTGTGCAATTTCTAGGCAGAGAAGCTGACTGCTACCCAGAATTGGGCAATTTTTGGGTTGAGAAGCCCTAGTGGGAGGAATTTCACAATTTTCTCAATGAACAGTGACAGGCAGAATTGTGCAATTCTGGAGCCCAGCAGGCTTCCAGACATAATTGTGCAATTTCTAGAGGGAAAGGCTAGTTGCCCTCCAGAATTGCACAATTTCTTGAGGGAGCTGCTCAACCTACAGTTGGACCAAGTCCGGTGAAACATGTTGTGAGGGGGATGCAACAAGCTTTGATGGACAAGCTGTCATTCTGCAAGAAAATCACTAAAGCTTGTGTACTTGATAGGACAAGACATGCTGTTGTGAAAGGTTGGTAAGGAGGCTCCAAAATGAAGCTAAAGGAAAATTTTTGGAGGGTGGTTGTAGCTGCTACAACAAATTCATTAATAAGAGCTCCTTCTTCTTGGTATTTCATGTGTAAATATATTGGTTCATATGTGATTCTTATGTATGTTATATCCTGGTTATTTCTATTAGTTATACGCTGGTTATGAGTATGTTTTATGATAGACTTGATGTGTGGCTCTCATCATGTTTTTATTAGAAATTTAATGTAAAATGAATACATGACCTAATAGATGATAATGCAACTATTGTTATAAGGAAACAATGCTTTTCTACGAATTTCAAATAAGTATGAGACCCCTTATGCTCAGATCTGTTGTTAGGACATGTAGATTACCTATTTGTGACATGTTTGACAAAATTCCTGTTATGGCTCATAGGGGTCAAATCAAGTACTTGTACCAATTATTGCATTAGTAGCTTTATTACATTGTTATTTATCATTTCTAAAAGTTTCACAAAGTTCTTGGGAGTGTCCTGATTTTTGGCCCTTAAAAGTGGCATAGAATCTGGTATCGCCAGCTTAGAACTTCCTAAAAAAGTCCATATTTGCTGACATACCTTGTTGCGAGAGTGTTTGTAAGGCCTCAGTTGCATGCATGACTTGTCATAGGAGTGGTCGAGGGTCTATATTAGCAAAATGACAAGTTTTCTTAGGGGTTAAGCTCCTGGAAGGGTTGGTTGCCTCCAGAAGGGTCTGTAGCTCCCGAGGAAGGTCAATTTGGCTTGGTTTTGTCGGTTCCACTTCCTTAACTGTACATGAGGAGTTGGATCACATCATAACAACCTCTCATCACATGTTTACCCCAATGGACCAGTTAACTTGGGTAAATGGTGGGAGGAGGGAATAATCTATAATATATACTAATATATATATATATGAAAAACTAGAATTTTTGTAATTTTAGTTAAATGAATTTATTAGAATTAATAAGAATTTGGAGTAATATCTAGTAAATAGTAAGCATATATTGCAATAGCATAGTCCAAATAATACAACAAGTATAATAGTACTTAGTCTAAAAAAGAGTCATACTTGAGGAAAATACAACTAGTAGAAATGAAGGAACATTATTGTGTAGAATTGCAAATATCATTATTCATACTAGATCACTCTATAAAATATGCACATAATAATAGTTTAGAATATCGACTTGAAATTTTAAATTTGGGAACTAACACAAGAACTCCCTAGCTCCTCCTAGCCTTGACAACTTTCTCCAAAAAATTTCCCTCGAGCACAGGTATACAAGTCTCTTTTCCTTTCTGTTGATTTTTTCCCTTTCCTTACTACTCACTAGTTTTGCACTGTGTGACCCTATTTTTCCACCAAGAAGACAAAAATTGATTACTCTCTACCAACATTTGGTAGTTGGTAACTACCTCCACCTCACCCAATAAGTGGCAGGTATGAACTCAGCTATGGATAAAAAAATTCCATAATCATAAATAATCCAATCATTAAGATTAGATTCCTAGGACTTAATGAACGAGTAATCAATATCCACAATAACTTGCAACCTTTTCTCTTTTATCCAGATACAATTTCTGTATTAATTTCCAGACTTTTGTATTTTCATTAACATAATAATTACAAATTCACATTTCATATTTATGAGTAATAAAATACTGAGAAACTAGTTTCCCAAATGAGTTCTCCAAATAAAAACAATGATCACAATAAACCATATACAAAATTACATAAACTATTCAACTCAGGGGTTATTACATCCTCCCCCATTTGAATTTGACATTGTCTCGATGTATGCTTCAAATTATGGAATTCATTCCAACTCTCTTTAAAATAGAAAGGGATATGATTCTTTAAAATCATCCCCTAACTCCCAAGTTACCTGTTATGAGCTGAAATGCTTCCGCTGAACTTTCACTTGAGCTATGTTTTGATTCTAGAGTGTGAATACCCTCCAATCTAGAATACATAGAGGTTTTTCTAGGAACTCTCCCTTTGATTCTAATTGTACAACATTCTAATCAATTATATGAGATGAGTAAGATACATATTTCTTTAACAAGGATACATGAAATATATTATGAATTTTTATATTTGATGGAAGAGTAAGCTAATAGGAAACTGGTTCAATCCTCGCTCGCACCTCAAAAGGTCCACGATATTTGGGTGATAGATTGGCATAGTTTCCACGTCTAACTGTGCTTTTCTCTTGTTTTACTTTTAAGTATACATAATCACCAACATTGAATTATTTTTGAACTTTTTTCAAATCTGCATAACTCTTTTGTCGATCTTAAGCTATTTTCAAATTTTTCTTAAATCCTTTAACCACTTCTTCCATATCTTTAAGGATATTTGGTCCCAACACTAACCTATCCTTCAGATGATCCCAACTTAAAGTTATTTTGCATTGTCCTCCATACAATAACTCAAAAGGGATCATCTTCAAAGAAGTTTGATATCCATTATGTAAAGACTCTCACATTAACCCCACAATATATATATATATATATCATTTTCAAGTGAGGATTACATTGACTTCTTTTTATCTATTCCATTTTCAAGTGAGGATTACATCGACTTCTTATTATGTTTTATAGTATCCATGCTCGAATTTTTGGGATAGTTGAACTTCATCTTTACACTTATAATGAGTGACATAATAGTTAAATTACTTGAAGTTCTTATGAATCATGCAAACTCATATTTTGTTTACTTATTAAGGCTCAATATGCATAACTTATCATAATATGTAATCGATATGTATCTAGGAAATTAGATTCTATTTCTACTTAATAAAAGAAGATAATCTTTTTTAACAAAAATGATCCTTACCCTAAAACATCACCCTTTGTTTTTTGATATCAAGGTTTAATTACAGAACTATCTGTGAAGTCTTTACGCTTTCCACTAAATGAATTTAATGGTTTTTCTAGCTCTTTGTTATCTCAGGTATATATCCTCACCCATAGGAGTTATCAATTATGTACTTTATATTCCTCTATATATAAATAAATATATATATATAATATAATCTATATATATATATATATATATATATATGTATGTATCTATGTATGTATACCATTTCAGAACCAGTTTTGAGTTACTTAACATTTTCGATACTATATTGATTTCTTCCAAGCCTTTTATACGATTATTTTCATTATAGTATAGTACATGTGGTATATTACTTTGGTAAAGTATGGTATATTTGACATATTAAAGGTAAGGCTTGACCTTCCTCGAGATGGTTATGGAGTCTTCTATCTGATACATGTCCCTTCCCAAAGGTGACACATCACGGTGGCTTCATAGGGAAAGCAATACCATGCCACGTGGGTTCATATTAGGGGATATATACACAGGAAGAACTGAAATAATATATCAGGGGATATATAGGGGGTAAAGGGTTTTTTAATTAGTAAGTATAAAAAATGGAGCTCAAAGCCAATGAAAAAATATAAAGGGGTATAAAAAATGTTAATGAAAAAGTGGATACTTACAATATCTAGTAAAAGTAGGGTTTTTTTAAATTGGGAAGGTGTATTGGGTTTGTATTGGTAGGGGGTTAAGAAATGTGATTTTTAGAGGCATTTTCCAATATGTATTCAAATTAAGGGTATTGTTTGGTATGCCATGAAGGCACGTGATATGTAAGAAACTCATTGAGTGAAGTACCCATGTGACACATTTATGTGTGTTGGACTATCTGATCGGTAATTGGTAACATTTAACTTTTGATCAACGATCTATAATTTATCTAGAGTTTAAAGCACTTTAATGACTTACCTCTTTCTCTTGATTGCATGGTCATTGTGTTGAGGGTTTCTTACTGGTAATGTCGCTCCACAACTAGGGTTTCACAATGGAAACCTTCGTTTGATGTTTAATACATATATGTTGTCTTGGTATTAACCTTTCAACTGTCAACATAATGGAGAAATTTCTCTATGCATTTGTTCTTGTCAATATAGGTGATTAGATATAATCATGTTTTATGACATCTATTTATTTACCTATTACACTTATTCCGCATTCGCATTTTCATTAATGGTTCAATCTATGTATATATGTATACCATCAATTCTGCCATATAAAGGGTTAAGGATATTCATCTTGTTTGGTTAATTCTTCGGCACTGGAAAACTGCATGAGTCCACTTCAACTTCATTTAAGGTATTAACAATTTCTATGCTTAATGGCCATTTTAACCTTTGATTATATAGTTATTAAAGTTTTTTTCTTCGAATATTAGCTTACCTATTCATTAACGATGTTCACAGGTTGGAGAAATTGCTTCTGTAAGGAAATACCCTTGAAAATTTGTACCAGGGTTCCCTACTGTAAGATATCTCTATGTTGAATGAACAAGAGGGTTCAACCTCCTTGCTAGCACTCAACCATGAGTAAACAATATTATCTCTACTTAACAACCCGTTTACTAAAGATGGATACTATTTTTATGACTGTTGGACCATTTACTTGTATATTAGATTGCATAATGGATTTGAACCATTATCACTGTTTACTACAGGTTACTAACCCTATTCCATATTATTTTTATTTTCCTCAGTTCTATTTTGTTTCCAAACTCATAATTACAACTACAAAGTTATTCCCTTTTCCATTGAGATAATTTGTGGAATATTATTATTCTCAGTGTTTGGAATAGGTTCTTTTTCTTAACTCTATAGTTGATATGAGAGTTTGTTAATTCTGGGTTTTTCCTTTATTTACGAAATGAGGAAGGAGTTTCCATATGATTTATGTCTAAGTTATTTAAATGTATACTCTAGGATATTATCATTAAGTCTACTAGAGTCTATGAAATGTCATATTTCTTACGCTATTTATTAGCATTGAAGTGATTATATTGTTGTTCTCGTTACGTGCATTTTATTCCCCTATGTTTACTTCAATGTGTTTTACTTAGTGTATAAACAATTTAACAAGAGGACTTGCACTCTCATATTATGGATCTATAAAATAAATACAATCATGACTAATTTTAAAATTTCTCTATAGAGGTTTTCTTATGCCATTGAAGTTCTAGTTTTGATTGAACAATTAATAATTGTAAAAGAGAGATTTATCCTTTCTCTGTTATTTAGTCTCAGTAAAATATTTAATATTTTATTTACTGTACAGATCCATCAGAACACAGCGCAAGATGCTTTTGTCTTATAGGTAGATTTACATAATTGATTTTTCTTCCATAACTTGTTTTTCTTCATACTTGTTGTTAATATAATTTTAACTGACTCTCTTTTTGGAATCTCTTCCCCTACAGGTGCCCATAATGTCTTATGGATATGTATTCACATGAGGGTTTATGATAAAATTCAGTTTCTCAACCTTTCAACTTACTCCATTCTTGTTACAGGCCGGGATTCCAACCTATTGGTCCTTTACCTTGTTCGAAATTATTAATACTCTGCCCGAAGACCTGAAGTGTTCATAATTTGTGTTAGGAATAATAACTTGGGTGTTTTGATAATGTCTCTCCTGTCATATGTTATTCGTTAACATATTTTTTTTCATTTTTGAATTATTAATATGAATTATACAAGCTTTGAGCCTTTTTGAACTAAATTCTCAATATACATGGGGAACAAGATCTCCTAGTACTTTTATATATATATTCAATGGATGTTAATTTTAATGACACAAATTTTCTTGAAAAAATAAAAATGGTTTGTTTATATGATATATTTTGCTAGAAGAATTTCCTATTCCTTATGTTGTTTAATGATTCTTGTGTAATTCATTGCTTGGCTACAACATCTCTACTTGTAACTATTCATTGTTTGAAGTCGAATTGTACTAATATTTGCTAATTAAAATAAAATAATTGTTTTTGTTTATGGTTTTCTTGAACTCTTCTATGTAGCTATATATTGGACTTACCTATTTTAGTTTAATCCCATCAAAATTTACATCTACTCACATTCACAATCTGTCTTTCCATTTTCTATTGAGTTCTAGCTCGAGATTAGGATTCATTCCATATCATTCACACATACTAAATATTATGTTGAGTAGTACATAATTCATGATATTGAACTATAAAATACATCTATTTGCTTTGGTTTTCTATATTCTTTATTAGTTTATAGAATATTTATTTTTTCTATTGATTCGTACAAAATATAAATAAATGTAAAGAAAATGTAGCAATAGTTATACAATTCCCCTATGACCAAATAGATAAATAAACAGTTAGAAATACCGACTTGGTATAAGATTTTTTTCTCCATGGAAAATCAATGGACAAGTACTTGGCTCCTCCCAACCTTCAGATAACGTACTTCTTGTCCCCTTGAGTAAAACAGGCCTACAATTCTTCTCTCAGAGTCCTTGAGAAAAAAGAAAGATAATTCTCATATAATATCCATATACCACTCTTTGAGTGGTTATTAACTGCCTCCACCTCACCAACAAATGGCATTTAGTTATAAACTTCTCATTAATGAACTCTTGTTTCCCACTTCTAAAGACAACTCCCTATATTCTAGGAAACATTTAATTGACCATTATCATAATTTATAAATTAAATCTAATCACCTAGATGTTGAAAAGTGTGCAACAAGAAATGCTAAATTTAGAATGTGCTAAAAATAGACCTGCTAAAAATAGCAGTCTAAAAATAGAAGTTTGGCCAGTGAGGTCATTGGCCACATTGGGTGAGAGGTGTGTTGGGCTTCAAAATGTCATATAAATATCACTCATTACCATAAATTTTTCACCTATGCTTCCATTATATCACTCACTATTCACCACCTTGTCACTCCATTTTCCCTACTATTCACCATTAATGGGTCTCATTTATATGTTCCAAATATTATTTATTTTTAAGCATTTTTGAGAGAAATTCTTTATTAAATATTAGAAAATAATATATTTTACTTTATATATGGAAAGTGGGTTGTTTTTGTGACATGT
>APFE030818302.1:263764-282105 GCA_000404065.3 Pinus taeda | reverse complement strand
GATGAGATTTTCTCCATGCTTACAACCTGCAACGAAAAAATATAAAAAAAATCATAAACATTTCCCAAGCTTTTATAGAATAAAAATTGGTTAAAGAATCCACTTTTTAGGCAAAAATGATGAATTCAAAAGATATGAAAAATAATTTGGCAAATATTTTGGAATTTCATTTTCCTAAGAATCTTGGAAATGATTAATTCAAAAAATATGAAAAATGATTTGGCAAATATTTTTGAATCATATTTCCTAAAAATCTTGGATTTAGATTGGCCACTTGTCAAGTTGTTTCAATTTTCATTGAGAATAATTAAAATTTCCAAAATTCCATTAAATTCAAAAATGTGACTTGTGATTTATTGGTAAGTCATTCAAATTATATAATGGAGGTCACGAGTTCAAATCTTGTAGGGATTGGTATTTGTTAATTATTCTTCAATTTTGACACAACATTAAATAAACAACAATTTTGCCACCACATGGCAACACAACATCGACCAATATTGCACATTCACTGCCACATCCTTCAACGCATTGACTCCTTTTTCTACTGCACAAACTCTCTTTGGCATGATATGCTTATGCATTTGGTGCGTTGACAAGTCTTTGAAGGTTGAAAATGATGTGATACAATTGTCACTTTATTGGAGGTTGAAATTTTGTTATTACAATTACTTTCGTACAATGGTTCACATATTAAAATTGGTTCATATGTTCTTATGCATATGCATTGACTTTGTATGTGCGCTCTATTCAAGCATTTGATATTTGTTCATGTGTAACATTGTGGGTTGGTGATGTTACGGAATATGGGCAAAGCACAGAAAATCACAACACGACGAAACTTTCGACGAGTAACAATTAGTTTTCATTTTGAATTTATTTTTATTTTTATTTGGTGCATCTCTATTAAACATCTTGCAATGATGCAAATTTTGGCAAATACAAGATCAACGATGACATGTGAAATTCGATATCCTTGACGCAAATCATGAAACAATTTCGACTATGTTCGGGATTTACATAATTGCAACAAAATTGAATTTTATTTACAAAAGTTACATAAGAAGGGAGTTAACTATACTCATTTCATATTTGAAAATGGATTTGTAAAAAATCATGGAATTGGGTTAACTTATACATTTGATTTTATTTAAATCTGTTCCATTGGTGTTTAATTTTTGTATAAAAAACCAAGTAGAAATTGATCACTTTTGCTTGGATATATTTATGTTTTGTGAATGCCAAGTTTTTGTAGGTTTGCGTTAATCAGATGATCATTCAAGGAGTCTAATTTGTCGACAATTGGACTTCCAACAACTCAGTTTTATGATGAATCATGTGAATAGGTCCATATTCATTACAACCAGTATTTTCTCCGCTTTGTAAAATTGTAAATCCCAACGATTCCTCAATGCAAACCTTTCAGATGCCAGAATGCTTCTTCAGTTAATAAACATTCACCTCATTTCCCTTTACATTTGCCATTATATTTCTACTTCTTTTCCATTCCATTTTCCTTTCCATGTTTTCAAATAAAACCTTGATAAAATTTTCCTTTCCATTTTCCTTCACAGTCATTTTCCTGTCTCTTTCACTAACCTATAGCCCATGAATAAAGTCATTCAGCACCCTTACAAAGCTGAGTCATCCCATTTTCCTTTTCTTCCAAATAAACCCTGCTTCAATGCAAATTTTCCATCTTTGGTCCTTCAAAATCATTATTTCATACTCGTGTTAGATGATGGAGGATTCCTCAAGGCGTCCCTTCTAACAAGTCTTGACCCATCGACCTTAGTACCTTATCTGGGATAAAGACTAGAGTCATTATTAGTACCTTGAGGCTTGTATGCCTTAATGACAGGCTCTCTCGCCAACAATCATGGGAATACACCAATGTCCCTTGATCGTTGGATCTTGCAAGTGGCTCGACATTGGCTCATCTATTCGCACTTCGCAAGATGTACTTAGGTACCTTGGCACTCATTGACATTAATGGTGAGTTTGCCTCGCATTGGTTAATGACATTCATCAATGGTCGATAATCCAATGAATTTTTTTCCATGTTCGACATCGACACATTTATTCACATGGAAAGATTTGTGCCATCGAGTGTTGAAGACTTGAAGACCCAAATTTTGTAGCACATGAAGACGATTTCCTTTCATTGTTTTTTAGTTTCTCATGACCTGAGGACAAGTCAATAAATAAGGCTGGGGGGAAATGTAACTTATATATATTTTGTATACCTTCCAAGCCTTATAGATTTTCAGCCATATTCAGCAGACTCATCAGACTCATCATCCAACGGTAGAGGATCCAACAGCAGATACGACTTTCAGCCATGTTCAGCAGACTCCTCAAATTCATCATCTAGTATCAGAGGATCTAGCAGCCGATACGATAAACAGATCCATCTTTCATCCACAACTTGAAGAAGAAGCTTCAAATTAGAATTGCAACATCTGAACATGCATGATTCATCCACTTCTGTAGGTAAGTAATGTATGATGTTTTCTAACCTTTAATCTTAAAATTCTTTTTAGATGCTAAAATGATGATATTTGGAAAATATTCCACTATTTCACTATTCCCTTTCTCATTAAAAATTGTCAAAAACCATTAGTTGGGGAGGGGGGAATTTCACACTTCATTTTTTTTCTCATTCATATTACATCTTAACCCACACAGTCTCCCCACAATAAAAACTACTACAAAATGATGAGCATATTAAATGACTTCTTAAAATGGTCGATCTCAACAAAATGATTGTAAACAAAAGAACCAATCATTAAAAAGCGATCTCAACAAAGTTAATAATGATTGTAAACACAAGAACCAATCATTAAAAAGATATCTCAACAAAGTAAATAATGATTGTGACACAAGAACCAATAATTAAAATATGTAAAAGCTTTGCAAACAAATAAAAGTTATCCAAAGATGTGCAAAGTTAAAAGGAAGTCCATGATTGAAAGATGTTTGTTACACAAGAACCAAACATCTTGTAAAAGGAAGCTCATCTAAGAATCAAATCAAATAAGTCATTTTAGTAGCTTGCATGAGGACATGCAAGAGCTTCAATTGGGGAGTATGTTGGGCTTCAAAATGTCATACAAATATCACTCATTGCCATACATTTTTCACCTATGCTTCCATTATATCACTCACTATTCACCACCTTGTCACTCCATTTTCCCTACTATTCACCATTAATGGGTCCATTTATATTTTCCAAAATTTATTTATATTTAAGCAATTTTTGAGGAAAATTCTTGATTTAAAATTAGAAATAATATTTTTACTTATATATGGAAAGTGGGTTTTTTTGTGACATGTGTAAGTTCCAAGGAAGCTTCAAGACACCTTTATGTGGCCTGTACGATCAAATTCGAATTTGAGAAATAAACCTCATGGAGAAGATGATGATCCATGGAGAAGAATCAAGGACAAAAGGGGGTTATGTGTCTAGTGGTTGAAGAGATGTATGGAACTAAAAGAGAGATTAGTGGATCATCATTATGAATTTTTTATCCCATTCCATTGTATAAATAGGAGTACAATCTCCTTCATTTGTAATCTTGGAATCTTCATTTGTAATCTTAGAAAGTTGGTTTGTACATTATGATGGAGATTTTGAAATAAAGACTCATACTTTGATTTTGATGCTTCTACATTTGAGTTTCCTTTGAAGTGGTATGCTTGTGGAGTTATGGAGGCCCCCCATGGCCTCACTTGCATGCTTATTTTAGGGATAATTTAATTTATGTTTCAAATGTATTTAGATGTGTGATGATTTCTGAATGAATATTGGTTTAATTCTAATCTACATATGAAGGGACACAAAGGAATTTAAGTTAAATTCCCCTTCTATTTGATCTTGAACTAAAAATAAATTTCATTCTCCATTTCTCATTTGAAGTTATTTATGCATTTCTGGTTTGAAGCAATGGTGATTGTGATATAGTAGGATTGTGAAGAAGGACAATATGGACCTCCTTAGTTAGGAGCCTCTTCTTTTACATCTTTTGCATCATAAGCCATTGTTGATTAGTGCTTTTAGATATATCTTCATGAAAGTAGTATTGTTTCATTTCAGCTTTTAAGTTCTTGTGAGATATTTTAATTGTTGGAAGAAATATTAAAATCCATGTGTTCTTGTAAGGGAACCATAAGATCTCCAACAAATTAGAAATCTTTCTAGATCTATATATTTTAGATAGGCACTTCTAAGTTTACCTTCCCGGGCTAACATTAAATTAAACTCTAATTTGCATCCGCATTTTAGACCCAACAAGGTGAAACTACTAAAAATAGAAAGTTCTAAAAATAGCATTTCTGGGTCCCTTCCTATTTATAGCAGTCCCTAGTCTATCTATAGGAAGTAAAATTAATTTTGGTCTTAACAGCAGTTTAAAATATTAATTAATTAATTAATCTCCATGAGTTAATTAATTATGAAAAATTAAACTTGAAGTCTTTGTGATATCATGCAAATGATTTTCTCCCTTGATTTAGGAGTTTATCCCTTGATTAAAGGCGATAAGGTTCAATTCTATAATGAGAGAATTAGTTGACTTAGTTCTAACTAGTCAAGTCCAGTTAGATTATTTTAACAAGTTGTTAAAATAATAAAATATAGTTTGTTAATGCTTGCATGCATGTGACAACTATTATTTTAGATAACTGAGGATTCACTCATGGATAACTGTTGCATGTCAGTTCTGTCAGAGACCCGGTTGAGATCAGATGTGGGACATTGTACTATCAAATGCTTAACTATTTCTAGTTAGTAGTTTTTGCATGGTTGAGGAACTAATGTTCTCAAGGAATATGTAGTTGGACCATTGGTTGTCTTTGGTATGTTGAAATTAATAGCATGTGCTTTTGCTATTATTTCCTAAGAAAACTACGTAAGGACCATATGGAAAGCCTATATAAACGGGGCTTGGGTGGTTCATGAGATATATCTTCATAGTTCATTGAGAACTAAATAGCTCGAGAGCTAATTCTTCTTGTATTGTGAAGAGGATTTCCACTTGATTGATAATATATGGTTGGGGTTTTATGCTGGTGCTTTCCCCTGGATATATCTTGTGTTATGTGTGATTAATTCTCTTGATCAGTTATGCATGTTTCTACTTGATGTTGCTCATGATTTCGATTATGCTTCTGCTTAATGTTTTGTAGAAGTAAAACAAGTATTATGCTTTAGGACATTGCATATATCGGTTTGTTCTATAGGTGAAATTTCTACATGGTATCAGAGCACAGGTGATCAAGCAAGAGAAATTTGAAGTTTATTATGTTGATATAGATCTCAGGTTATTATCACATCTATTTCATTGATGGGGTTCAATGGTTTGAGGCTTGAGTATGCCCTTGATGGAAATTCAAACTATATAGCTTGGAAGGATCACATGGAGACAGTTTTGGAGTATAATGGTCTTAAGGATTTCATTGATCAAGAAGTCCCTAAGCCTATTGACAACTCTAAGCTGGTGGAATGGGGTAAGTGTGTGGCTAGAGCTAGGAGAATTCTCTTGGAGGGTGTTCGAGATCACATGGTCTCAAGCCTCCATGGGAAGGAATCTCTGTTTGCAATGTGGAAAACATTGAAAGATTTATATTGAAATAAAAGTGATCAAAGGAAGTTGGCATTGAAGGACAAGCTTCGAAAGATCAAGTATGAGAAGGGTGACTCTATTTCTACATTCCTGAACAAGCTCACCAACTACAAAGATGAGCTTGCAAGTGTAGGAGTCACTACAGCTGATGAGGATATGGTAGTCTAGCACTCCTTGGCCTTCCTAAGAGATGGCATAGCTACAAGGACTCAGTGAATGGAAGGGACAAGCTGCTAGATTGGGAATGACTATGGTCGGATTTGATGCAGGAGGAGATTAGACAGAGCACCAGGGCTGGAGCTTTTTCATTAAAACATGATGATGAAGAGAACTTGGCTTTAGCTTCTAAAGCTAAGAAAGGGAAGGGGAAGGCATCCCATTCCAAGTCTTCTCAAGGAGGGAAGAAGTTTGACAAGTTGAAGGTGAGATGCTTTCATTGTCATGAGTTGGGTCATTATGCTAATAATTTTCCAAAGAGGAAGTCCAAGAAGAAAGTTTCCTCCAAGGAATCTGATGGTGATGCACTAGCTTCACAGTTTGAGATGGATTTCTTGCTTAATTACATGCATGGTTTCATCCAAAATGGGATGTGCTTGGTATTTGGACAGTGGAGCTTCTTTCCACATGTCAGGTGACAAGAATCTTTTCAGCACTTTGGAGGAGATGGATCTCCAGATACAAATCGAGATGGGCGATGACGGAAAGTACTGTGTCTCAGGTAGAGGTACGATTATGTTTCAGAGGGAGCATGGTTCTCCCCTCACTCTTTCTAATGTTATGTATGTACCAGGGCTGAAAAATAATCTTGTGTCTATTGCTATGCTTGAGGATAAAGGCTATGATGTAGTCTTTAGTTTAGGAAAGGTTTTTTCCTAAGGCATATTAGCACTGGACAGACCAAACATATTGGGATTCGAATTAAGAATCTCTTCAAGTTACAGGTAGAAGATTGTGCTGCTCTCAGTTCCAAGGTAGAAGAGGTGCATGGTCAAGATATTGGCAAGTTATGGCATAGGAGACTGGGCCACTTGCATCATGGGGCCTTGAATATCATGTAGCAAATTTCTACCGGATTACCCAAGTGAAAACTGGAGTAGACAAGCACATGCAAAGTTCATACTCTAGGTAAGTATGCGAAGGCTTCCTTTCATGATCGGGATGGTAGAGCAGGAGCAGTTCTGGATCAAGTTCATTCAGATGTATGTGGTCCCTTCTCTATAGCCTCCACCGTGAAGCAAAGGTACTTTGTTATTTTTATAAATGATTTTTCTCGTAGATGTTGGATCTACTTCATGCAAAAGAAGTATCAAACCTTCTTAAAGTTTTGTGAGTTCAAAGCTTCGGCAAAGAAAGAATCAGGGAGGAAGATAAAGGCCTTACGGAGTGACAACGGAGAGTATGTTTTCTAGCAGTTTAAAGACTTCTGTGCTTCAGAAGGAATTAAACGGGAACTCACGACACCTCATAAACCACAACAAAATGGGTTGGCTGAAAGGAAGAACAGATCTATTGTGGGAGCAGCTCGAGTGATGTTGCATGACCAAAGCCTACCATTTCATCTGTGGGCTAAGGAATGCAATACAGTAGTGTATCTTCAGAATAGAAGTCCTCATCGTATCTTGGGGATGAAGAAACCTATAGAGGCTTTTTCAGGGAAGCAACCAGATGTAAGTCACTTCCGTATCTTTGGATCACTAGTTTACTATCATGTGACCAAAGATGCTCGGAAGAAGCTAGACCCAACAACTGAGTTGGGAATACTTGTGAGTTATATGGATACACCTCACAACTATCGAGTGTTTCTGATTTCCAGTCAGAGGACAGTAGTGCGCAAGGATTTGAAGTTTGATGAGCAGCGAGCCATGTGAGAGTCACTCGAGAGGGAGCTCAAGTTGCATGCTGATGATGAGGAACTACTAGTTCCTAAGGAGGAGGAGCCTCCTGATGATGTGGAGTAGCCGCATGCAGAGATTCCAGTGGTGGAGATCACCACTACTGGAGAGTCTTCCAGAGGGGTGAAAACGCTCTCGGGAAGCTAATAGATTGATGCCGGATGTGAGAGAGAATGTGGGGCAGCCATCCTCTCATCGTAGATAGAGGATATATCCCAATAGATACACTAGCTACATGGCCCTGGTTGGGGAGTGTGTAGTGACCGAGCCTTCTTATTTTGAGGAGGCAATGCAACAACCAGTTTGGATGGATGCGATGGTAGAGGAGTATGATTCTATCATGAGGAACAGTGTATGAGATGTTGTTCCTATACTCGGGGACAAGTCAGTGGTTACTTCCTGATGGCTTTACAAGGTAAAGCAGGCAGATGATGGAAATATTGAGAAACATAAGGGAAGATTTGTTGCGTGTGGTTTATCACAGGTTAAGGGGATTGACTATGATGAGACCTTTGCTCCTGTTGCAAGGTACTCATCGATCAGATTGATTCTAGCACTATTAGCATAGATGGGTTGGAAGATCCATTATATGGATGTGAAGACAACTTTCCTCAATGGGGAGATTGAGGAAGAGGTATACATTGAGCAGCCCAAAGGATTTGAGACCTTCAATCATGAGTCACATGTGTGTCAGCTCAAGCGAGCATTGTATGGGCTAAAGCAAGCACCCCGTGCTTGGTATACCAGGATCGACATCTATTTCACCGGGTTGGGCTTGACCAAGAGTGAAGCAGATGCGAACCTCTACCACATAATTGTAGATGGTAAGCTATTGATTATTTGTACTTTATGTCGATGATCTAATTTTGACAGGTGATGATGAGTTGATCAAGTCTTGCAAGAAGGATCTTGTAGGAGAGTTTGAGATGAAGGACATGGGCCTCATGCACTACTTTCTAGGAATGGAGGTGTGGCAGAGAGATAGGGAAGTATTTGTTTATCAAGGAAAGTATGCCAATGAGATACTGAGGCGCTTCCACATGGATATGTGCAAGCCCATGGAGACTCCTCTAGTAGGTAACTGGAGGAAGGAGGATACTAATTCAGATGAGGTACTAGTTGCTATAGTTTAACGACAGCTTGTGGGTTCACTCATGTATCTAGTGAACACACGACCAAATTTGTGCTTTGCAATGAACCAGCTAAGTCAAGCTATGGTTCAACCAACCAAGTTATTTTGGAAGGCGGCAAAGCATGTGCTGAGATATCTCAAAGGCACTACATAGTATGGATTATGGTACAAGCGGACAGAGGGAGTGAAGCTCCAAGGCTTCACAGATGCAGATTGGGCAGGTAGGCCATCAGACAGGAAGAGCACTTCTGGAGGGATTTTTAACCTTGGGTCAGCTGTAGTTTCTTGGTGTAGTCAGAAACATAGATCAGTTGCACTTAGCTCAGCGGAGGCAGAGTACATGACAACAAGTCAGGCTGCATGGGAGGCCATCTGGATGCGAAAGATCCTAGTGGGATTGTTTGGTCAGATGATGGATCCGACGGTGATATATTGTGATAATCTGAGTTGCATTAAACTCTCTGAGAATCCAGTGTTTCATGACAGGTCCAAGCATATAGATATCTGCTATCATCATCTACGGGATTGTGTGGTCAAGAGGATCATGATGTTGCAGTATATTTCAACCAAGGAACAGGATGTAGATATTTTGACAAAGGAATTGTCAAAGGGAAAGTTTGAGTTCCATAGAGACAGCATCGGGGTTGCTGATAATCACTTTCTTGTTGAGAAGGAGTGTTGAAAAGTGTGCAACAAGAAATTCTCAATTTAGAATGTGCTAAAAATAACATGTCTAAAAATAGAAGTTTGGCCAGTGAGGTCATTGGCCACATTGGGTGAGAAGTGAAACTGATAAAAATATAAAGTTCTAAAAATAGCATTTCTAGG
Organism: Pinus taeda; assembly: GCA_000404065.3. Taxonomy (NCBI): domain Eukaryota; kingdom Viridiplantae; phylum Streptophyta; class Pinopsida; order Pinales; family Pinaceae; genus Pinus; species Pinus taeda. Next base: position 272,629 of record APFE030818302.1, on the reverse strand, counting down.
TCCCTTCCTATTTATGGCAGTCCCTAGTCTATCTATAGGAAGTAAAATTAATTTTGGTCTTAACAGTAGTTTAAAATATTAATTAATTAATCTCCATGAGTTAATTAATTATGGAAAATTAAACTTGAAGTCTTTGTGAGATCATGCAATTATTTTCTCCCTTGATTTAGGAATGTATCCCTTGATTAAAGGAGATAAGGTTCGGTTCTATAATGAGAGAATAAATTGACTTAGTTCTAACTAGTCAAGTCCAGTTAGATTATTTTAACAAGTTGTTAAAATAATAAAATATAGTTTGTTAATGCTTGCTTGCATGTGACAACTATTATTTTAGATATCTGAGGATTCACTCATGGATAACTGTTGCATGTCGGTTCTGTCAGAGACCCAGTTGAGATCAGATGTGTGACAGTGTACTATCAGATGCTAGGATATTTCTAGTAAGTATTCCTTGCATGAGGAAGAAATCTATTTTATTTTATGACTACGTAGTTGGACCTGAGGTGACAACAGGTATGATTAGGAAAATTTTCAGCCTATATAATGAGGCATAGGTAGTTTTCATCTTCTAATTGAAGATCATCGGGATCTTCTGATTACAGAGAGAGCAGGATAGCTTTTGAGCTGATTCTTTTTGTATGTTGTTGAGGATCTCCATTTGATTGATAATATAGAGTTGGGGTTTTATGTTGTGCTATTCCTAAGATATATCTTGGTGTATGTGTGATTTATTTTCTTGATCAGTTTATGCCATGTTTTCTACTTGAAGTGTTTTTGCTCATGAATTTGATTATGCTTCCGCTTAATGTTTTGTAGAAGTAGAACAAGTATTATGCTTTAGGACATTGCATATATTGGTTTGTTCTACAGGCGAAATTTCTACATCTACAAGAAGTTTGAGGAATCAAAAGGAGTTTTTTAGTGGTAAAACTTTTCAACTCAAGGAAACACCCCCTATCTCTATTCTACATAGATAGATTTCCAATGATGGAATAATTTCCTTAAATAGATTTTGTGACCTAGAAGTTGGCACTCCTGCATTTGACCACCATGGTTTGAGAGGATGCCACATCAACCCTCATTATTCATGGAAAATAGGCTACCCATATGACGATAATGAAGAATACCTTGAAATATTTGATGTTGTAACTCTAGTTAAGAGTTGAAGAAGTCAAACTTAACCACCAGCAGGATATCAGGATATGTTATAACCAAACCACTAGGAGGAAAAATGGGTCCATTCTATTTGAGTGTATTTTGTTGCATAAATGAACACAATAGCTGAAAATGGATAGGGAGAGAGAAAAAATAGAGGGTTTGTTCAAAATAGCATCCCAAAGACCACAGGTATCACTTTGTGCTAACATCCATTACCATTTATAGAAAGCGAGAGCAGACCAACCTCACCTTCCAGCTGGGTTTTCTCCCGAAAGTGTTTCCTAGGTCATACCTTGTGTTATTATGGTTGTGGATGATTTAATTTATGTATGTCCTCTATTTTATTCATTTTCTATATTACATGCATAAAATATATAACTTAATATATCTAGAAGTCTAAGGAAAATAACTCTAATAATATATCTTTTGGATTTTTAGTATAAATTTATCATATTTGTTACAATGAGATATTTAGTGGAATATCCATAGAAATGTATGGATCATATTATTATCAAACCAGGTTTCTTCGGGTATATTGCAGGGAGCTGCAATGGATCCAAATATGTTAAACCAAAAATCATAAAACCACATCCTTTGCTGAAAAATCTATTAATAACTTTCAAGATCCTACAGATGAGAGGTTTATATGGTTGGAAGCATAGGTCAAAGATATAAATCGTAATGTGAGCCTTCTCATGGTGTCCTTGGAAAATAAGCTCTTGATATTCAAATAAGGTATAGTTTCTAACATGGATGTCAGACCAAATGGGAAATCAATAAATCAAGAAGAATCAAAGAGGAAATTAGGAAATAACCTAAAAAGTATCAACCCAATTTGAGCATTGTGAATCATTCATAATCCCTATTCAAGATGGAAGAAAAGGTTGACATCATGCCATATCAAGATTAGATTGATGCTCTAAATTTAAATTACTGGTTGCAATAGGTACTCTATTTTAGTGTTCATCATATAGAGGAAGAACATATGATTTTGTTTTCTTAGTTGAAATTAGAGGGCTGTGCCCTAAATTGGTGGGAAAGCCACATGGACACCCTAAGGTTGGAGGGAGATCCTCCAGTGAATAAGTGGGAGCATTTGAAAACTCATAAATTCACAATTTTACCCTATGTGTTATGTAGAGTAATAGTGGATTTGGTGGCATTACTTCAAGTAGAAGTTGGGGTAGAATGTATAGGAGTACACCACAAAATTTAGAAACATGACCATAATGTTGGGAATCTCCCGAAGGAACCTAAATGTACACCTCAAGTATCTAAGGGGTATACAAAACCATATACGGAAGCAAGTGATGTTGTTCAAACCCATATTGGTGGACAAGCCTTGTGTACAATCATAATATCTAGAGAACAAAGGCAAGGAAAAAGGGAAATTAAGTGGGTCAGAGTAGAATGAGGACCATGAAGCTTCCAACGAGGGGAAGAAGAAGTGAAAGGGAGAAAAGGAAAAAATACAATAGCCATAGCACACTAGTACAATGATCCTAACAACTAATACAACCACTCTAACAATGATAGTCATATAGAGGAGAGGTGTTGGAAGTTTCATCCAGATCTCAACCTAAAGAACAAAAAGAAAGATGATAAGAAGAAAAATTTCATGGCCACTAATTCAAGAAATTATATGGAAATCAACTTAGACATGGATGAGAATATTATATATACATCAGTGCAAAAGGGGTTGAATTCGAGTTTCAGGCTTTAGAAACAAGAAGAGAAGGAAATTACCAAACATTTTTGTATAAAGATACAAGTCAAGAAGACAAAAATTGATGCTCTTTTCCACTCAGTATCACTGGTGAATCTCGTTGTGATATAGTTGGTAAAAAAAATGGAATTAAAAGTTTGTGATTATCCAAGATCATATACATTAGGGTGGGTAAATAAGGATGCATAAATAAAGGTTTCCAAATAATGCGAAATTAGATTTGTTACCAATGCTAAATTTATTGATGAAGTATAACTAGAAGTAGTTCCCCTTGATGTATGTGGAGTGGTTTTTGGAAGTCCCTATATGCACATGTGAGATACAATATCCATGCAAAGAACCAACAAATACCACCTCATGAAGGATGGTAAATGCTTCATCATCAATGCGCACAAGGGAAATCCCATAATTTCGCGCATGAGTGTCAACCAAGCTAAGAAACTGATTAGTTCTACCAAGAAGTATGTTTTAATTCTTTTAAGAGAAAATTAGTGTGCAGAAGAGTCAATTAGAGTAAATTAATCTCTATAGGGGTGTACTAAGGGAAAAAAATAATAGTTCCAAGAGTTTTTATAAGCATACAGGTGTGTGTTCTAGGAGCCTAATTGACTCATTGTTGCTAAACACTGGATTGTAAAATTAGTATGTTAAGAAGCAAGTGAGGTTGAAGAAGCAATTTTCACAGTTACTAGAATAGGGTGTCATTTGATTGATTACCTCACCATGTGGGTCACCCACCATCATTGTGCTAAAGAAGGACGAGACTTGGAAGATGTGTTTTGATTACAGATGTTAACAAAATTATGCTCAAGAAAATGTAACCCTTGTTTGGGATAGATAATTTTCTGGATCAGTTGCAACAATCCAAATACATCACCAAGCTAGATTTAAAGTCAAGATATCACAAGGTTTGGATCATACAAGAATATACTTGGAATACCACTTTCAAAACTAGGTAAATTTTTATGAGTGGTTAGTCGAGTTTTTTGGCCTATGCAATGCACCAACTAAGTTTAGGAAGTTAATGAATGATGTATTGTGCCCTGTTATTAAAAATATGTTATAATGTAACATGCCATATAAATCATACATAATATGTTTACAAATTTACAATTTATAATCAAATTAAAAAGAGATAAGTAATGTTACGACAATATGCTATAAGTTGTACTTGATATCAAATATAATGACCTTATATTATTATATTTCGTTTTATTTAACCATTAAATATAAATTCGTCAATAGGTGCTTAGCTTGAGTGGTAGGGATGGTGGTTTTCCATCTCATCCACCTAGGTTCAAGTCCTTAGAGACATGGCCTGCCTTAGTAAGGCTAGGAGGATAGGCATCCCATTGGTGTATGGGATCCTAACTCGGGTTCCAGTGGCCTCTAAACGTCTCGTTCCTAGGCTGAACTATGAGTTCCTAATATATGTGGCTTGCGGGATGTTGCATATATCCGTGGAGGTTATTAGTTCCCCATAAAAAAAATTCGTTGAAAAAATAATTAAATATAAATTCATTAATCATATATGTTAAAAATTAATGATTTTATTTTACAATATTTTAATCGGATGGGGGTGTTATAGGCCATTTTATCACATTTGGTCAATAGGCTTTCAACTATATCAATAAACATCCGTTGACCTCCTTCTCATCATCCTTGCACAAATCCCTAAGCATGACTCATTATGATGTCTGAGTTTATGCCTCAAAAAACCTTGTTTCATCATTTTAAGGACCAACACTCTCTGGCCTCCTATCGGACAACATTAACTACTAGGTTTTTCCACTTTGGATTGTGTTGATCACCTACAACTTTCTCCACTATGCCCCTACGTTGGTTCTATAAATTCAGAAAAAAAGAGAGTGAATCCCAAAGCCTCTGCTTCCAAAAGCTTATAGGATATGTTGTAACCATTTACCTCAGATAAAAGTCTCGAATCGTATCCTATCCTACCTCGGATTTTTCATCCCTTATCCCTTGATCTCATACTCCTGCCAAGAGTGGATGTCAAGCCCTAATTGGTAAAAGGATAAGAATTCATGAACTAGCTCCTTCACCTATATATTTATTGTCATCCGTAGGAAAGGGGTTGGCTTTTGGAGAGTGATTCTACCCTTATGCTACTTATGTGAGGGATATATTTCCATGCATTAGGGTTATTAGAGATTTACTTTGTGACAAGGAAAGGACAAGTCAACTTGGAGGAACTCTTTTACTGGATCAACACCTATTTTTGGTTGTAACTTACTCCATTTCTATTAATGCAAATAGTTTTTTCTTTCCTATATATGATGTTATGGTTTCATATATTTCAATACCATGTTGATCTATTGAATAAAGTGATTATATGATGCTACATAGATTTCGTGGATTGTTGGCTTGTGTTATCTGATTGTGCAAGTTCTAATATTAGAAATTAGACATAGGATTTGAGCATTCAAGCCAAGGAAGGACTGAAGCATATGACATATTCCAAGTAGGCTTCATTGTGTTATCTATTTAATTTAAGGAAAAAATTAGTTTCTTTGTCTTTTTTTTGTTCTAGGTCAGTCCATTGGCCTAGGGAAGATACTCATGTTTGCAGTCATAAATTCCACATAACAAATTGGTGACCATACTGGTGTTATAGACATTTTTGGGCACTACAACCCCAATCATAAATGTCCATAAACTGAGGGCTCTTAAGCCCCTAAAAGTGTTGCTTCACTACCTAAAGGAACAAGGTCAGCTGATTACATCATCTCCTAGAAGTTCTCCACTAAAAACTTCTTAGAAATGGTCAAAACTGGACCATACTGAACACCCAGTGCAGAGGGTGGGATGCATATCAACTTCCTAGTCTAAAGGGTGTGATGCATACTAGATGGCCCCTCTGTAGGGTGCTATGGGTGAGAATGGACAAATGGCAGAGACAGTTTGCGAGGTGGAAGATCATAGAATCTTCCAGAAGCTTCCCCTCTAACACTTGCCTCTCTATTTTCAACCAGGGATGAGTAAGAGATCATCAGTCTCCAAGTGGAATCAAGAACTATCAGAGAGAGGACACTAATCAATACCCCAGAAGATGACTCAGCCCCTACAATCATCTATATATGGATCCCTCATCACAGAGATCCAGAGGCTGGAATCTTGTATCTTGTAGAGAAGGCTGTTGGTTTTCTGGTGAAACTCATAGTGTTGGGTTATCTTAAGCTTCTGAGGTAAGAGGGCTTTCTTCTGAGGATGATGCTGGGTCAAAACAACAATTGGTTGTAATCCTCTTGCTATTCTTGATATTAATAAAGATATTCAAGTTTTCCTCCACATTCTTGTATGTTTGATTGTATATGCATTTGTGTGGTTAATACATATCTGGTCCTGTGTTATTTATGAATATAGGTCTCTGTTCTTCGATAGTATTATGTTGCTTTGATTCCACAGGTGCTCTTTGAAGCTGGGCAGAAAAAGAAGAAGTGGCAAAGATCTATCGGAAGGAGAGGAATAAAGCAAGGAACCAAGCGCAAGACTAAGGTTGGTGTCCTTTGTTCCACTCTTATCTATTTTTCATAAAGGAAAGCGAAAGTAGTCTTTACTTGTTTGTTTCTAAGATAGGTACCAGTCTTAGTGGGAATAGCAGCTTTGAGTGGACACTATTCCCGGTAACAAAATGGTGACTTTGCTGGGGAGCGAATAGATTGTTTGTTAGTCTATCTTTGTTTGTTTTATAAACTTACAGACGGAGCCTGAAGTCAAGCCAGCTAGCCTTGAACTGATTTGTTATCAAATGCAAAGTAGATCAATGCTGCTTCAGTCTATCTCCAGGTTTTGTTTATAAATTGAACAATCGATCTGCAAACGTTCTAATTTCCCTAAGTGGTGGCTCTAGTAACCTCCTTAGATCAACCCTTGTGATTTACATTTATTGAACATCACTTACTCAGCCAAAATCCCTGAACTGAACTGTAAATTGTGAGCAAAGACTGGTTAAAAGTATCGCACTGGTACCATCGCACCCTCCCTTCAAGGTAGTCTGTATGCATCACATTTCCCGTGTGCAGTAGGTGAGATGCATACTGGATTCCTTGTGTGATAGGTGCGATGGTCAGGGAAGGTTAATTTTACCTTCAGACTTTGGTTTTTCTTCACTCTTTTCAGTTCTATTCAGGAGTTTTGCTATCTATGGTCAGTATATCTCTATGAAAACCCCCTTCTCTTCCATCATTCTGCCTCTATTGTGCAAATAATTGTAAGTGTTTTTATGTATTGTGCACCATTTTCAGTTCTCTTTTGCAAAGAAGTAGCGTAGTCGAACTGTCGTTTCTTAATCTAAAAGTGTCGTAAGTGTTGTTTTCAGTCATAGAAGAGAATCCCATTGTTCTTGATAGTCGATTGTATTGCTACTCTTGTATATGATTTCAATTAGTAGTTTTTGAAGTGTCGAAAACAGTTTTCATTTCGAAATCGCAAAGTGTCGCCCTTATCTTCACTTCATTTTGAAAAGAAATTTGTTAAGTATTCTCGCTTTGAAAATAATTCAGATTTTCACTTAGCATTCTTCTTGTCATTTATACGTTAAGAAGGCTAAAAACAAATACATGCATGTGCATTTGCATTTAGACTGCTTGGTTTGATTTAGGATAGTGCATTTAGTGTGTGCTCTGTGCTCTTTGTTGAAAGACTCTCAATTTTCTTTCCTTAGTAGCTAGGATTTTCATTGCCAAAAGAAGATTAAACAATTGTTTATCATCTTAGACTGCATTTTAGGAATTGTACTCACATCACGCGGTGAACCTGAAAGGCAAATTTTTAAACTAGATCAACTATAAAATAAATTTAATGAATCTAAAAACACTTTGGAACCTAACGCGCAACATCTAGAAGTCTAGGTTAGAGACGTATTCCGGTGTCGTAAAACCTGGTAACTGTTGTTTTCATTGTTGGTTGGGTGATTCCTTCACTCTGAGACGAAAAGTGCCAGTACGGACTTGTGCTCCCACGTACCGTTGAGTATATATTGGGAGACCACAATAGGCTATATCCTTTATCCTTAGGAAGATGTGTCTGCCGCCCTATCGATCGCAATGCACTGAACACAACATTCGAGAAGATTGACTGCCGTACCGTAAAAAGTATTCTGCAGTTTTGCGATTGGTTTGGTCTAGCGAAAATCCTCACACTGCACCGTCTAAACCTAAATCTCCATGTGTCATTTGCAAAGGAGACCACTATCATCGAGATTGTCCTTGCATCCTTCGGATCTTAAGGGACTGGTCTCCTCGTTTGCACGATCCGGTGTCGTCAAACTCTGATGATCATGTTGAAAGTAAACAGTCAACCAGTGAAAGTGAAGTGTCTGGATAGAAAAGGAATCACAAATTTCCTTGTAAATTGTGTGAAGGTGATCACGCCATCCACCGTTATCCCTTCCTAGACGAAGCTAAAAGAGTTTTGGATGACTGTCCTGCTTCATCGCTACGGCTCCCTCCTGGATATAAGAAACTCTTGCCGAGTCCACCACTAGTTGAAAATCCGGCTGGCACGCCATTGTGGTCGGCCGAAACGTATATCATTGAAAATGAACCCTCTGAATCCATACCAGACAAAATTCAAAAGGTCGAGGCAGTAGTTGACCTGGTCTTGCCTTCAGAAGGTTCATCTTCAAATGATACCGTCACTGAAGAGAAAGAGAACGACACCGTTAAAATTCTTTTCGTAAACACAGACTCCGATGAACTTGGGGGAAGTCTACCCGTTCCTTTACCACAGGAAGGAAGTTCATCAGAGTCGTATCCAGCCGTCTATTCGGTCCCACCTCCAAGCAACCTAGTCGTTTCCTTCAATTGGAATCTACTAGGTAGACCCCATGTACCAACTAGTGTACCATTCAAAATCATTGTACAAGCTTACAAAATGGTCATGGCTGGTACCATCATAGATGAAGGGGCTTCTGTGAGTATCCTTTCCTCAACTGCTTGGAAAGCGCTTGGTTCGCCATC
>APFE030818302.1:222896-236386 GCA_000404065.3 Pinus taeda | reverse complement strand
TCTGACAGAGACCATCCGGCACAGGTTCAGGGGGAGCAGATAATCTTCTAATAATGCATTGTTGGCATTATTTTAGAAGCTTTTGGTTCTAGTTCATAGCTGTTGTGGATTTGAGGTGGAACAAAAGCAGAGGGCGAACAGAAGGAAATCTTGGTTGCTAATCTGAATGATGATTGCCAGTTGTTGCTGCTATCAGTTGTTGATGACTTTTATAAGTCATGTTTTAAATATTCGTCTCTATGTCATGTATCTCTTTCTTATATGGTGTCAAGGTCATGTAACTGCCTATATTGGTTTCCCCACTATGTCTGGGATGAAAATGTAATGTATTTGGTCATCATATGTAAATTTATGATGTATTCCACTCGGTTGGATGGATGATCCCCACTTGGTTGGGTGATGGATGTTTGTATTAAGTCTTTTGGTGATAGGAAGGTCTTGTATTGTTGCATAAGTCTTGGTTCTTCTTAAAGAACATCCTTTTTGCAGATCTTGCCTACAGTCAGGGGGAGCATGGTCAGAACAGCAGGACAAAGATTTCAGCATGTACTCAGGGGGAGCGCAACCCTTTTCCCTTGATGGCAAAGGGGGAGAATGATCTAGGTGTTGCCATCAAGTCCAAAGGGGGAGATTGTTGGCATTATGGCACAAGTTTGGTGCTATGGCACACGTGTTGTCCTTGATGGCAACCTTCTTTGGTAACAGATCTCAGTTCAGGAACTCAGAAAGTAGAAAAAGACATATACGCAGGTTCATCTAGACGAAGGCGCGTATACATGCGGGTTATACATTACAAAAGCGCGTATATGTTGGTGATCATTCTTTCGGTCCATGGCAGTTAGATCTTGGAACTTGAACCTATGTTTTGGACCATGGTGTCTCGTCAGATGTGTTGATCCCTAGTTTTGGGTTCATGGTATTGAAATGTTATGGTTTTGGACCATGGTATTGGGGAAGGCCTAAGGCTATAAAAGAGGAAGGAGATCTTGTGACAAATTACCATCTGAATTATTATTGAAGATATGAAAAAGTGCTAGAGCTGGTATATTGGGTGGTGATGCAGATCTGGATCTGAAGGAAGGAGGGACCTTAGTGCAAAAGGAAGGATAAGTTTTATTCATGGGTCATAATCTTTAAGCCTGGATGATAGTATCTTTGTATGATTTTGATCTGCTAGATATGGCGCTTGTTTAATCTATAAGTCTGATAATCTGGGTTAATTAGTGATTGAATATATGGAAGAGTGTGTTGTCCTTTATAGATCTATATGCAGGTTCAGTGAAGCGAAGGCGTGTATACACGCAGTTTAAGTGAAGTAAAGGCGCGTATACGCAGGTTGTTCCATACGCAGATGAGTATGCACGCAAGTTTTAGACTGTTGAAATTGCGTATATGCTTTAAGTTGTGATCTAGCTGTTTCTGCTTATTGCTGCTGTGTTCTGGGTTCTGTTGTGTGGTTTCTGGTACTGTGTTTTTGGTACAGCTGGCAGAGAAGTATCTACTTGATTTCAGATCTAGTTGGTGAAAATGAGTTTGGTTGATAAAGAATTTCTTGATGATTGCTTGATGTTCATGGATCCAGTCTGAAAATTGATGAAACGTGGTCCCTGGAAGACAGAGAAGGTTGTAGCCTTCTGTAGGCCAGCACCTACGCACTAGTATCTTGGCTAGTGCAGGAGTTAAAGGGGGTTGTAGCTCCCTTCCAGGAGAAGCTGGAGAACGAGAGAGAGTTGTAGCTCTCTGCAGGTTGCAGCCTGCATACTGGTAAAAGCACTACACCAGTATATTGTAAAATAAGTTTCTAATTGAAAAGGAGATAGAGACGAATTGCAGCAGGTGGTTTTCACCCACATTGGGTTTCCACCTTATATCTTGTGTTCTTGTGTGTGACTGTCTTTCTGCTCTGTTTTACTATCTCTGGTTACTGTTATTTGATTCTGCATCACAGATAACAATTCATCATCAGGAAAGAATTAAGTAAAGTAAAAGCTCGTTTGTATACGCGTGTTCCTTCTGCAAATCGCGTATATACTAGTTCATTAAACTGAAGTACTATATCATTGTTTTTGAGAAAAGGAATAATTTTCTTGATTCATACTGGCCCCCCCCCCCCCCCTCTCAGTATTATTTCCAACAACTTACTGCTAATTTTTCTTCCATTGCATCACTATTACGTGCATTGACAAGTGTCAAGAAAGTTTTCCATTGGGGAGATGTACAATAGAAAGCATTTGATTCATTAAAGCAAAAGATCCGTTCAACATTGGTATTGGCTCTTCTGTATCTTGGACAACCATTTGAGATTCAAACGGATGCTAGTGATTATGCCATGGGAGAAGTTCTTGTGCAACATGTTAAGCCCATTTCATTTCATTTTGAAATTTTTAATGGAGTTGTAACTAACTATCCCACTTATGGAAAAAAAATTTACGCATTGGTACAAAGTGTCAGAAAATGGAAACACTACTTGATGGGGAAGGATACCATTATCCATACCGACCCATCAACCATTGCAGTACTTACGGTCACAGTCAAAGTTGCAGCAGTCACAACATTTTAGATGGATGGGTTTTCTACAATAGTTTCATTTGTTTATGAGGTATAAAAAAGGAATCTACAATAAGGTAGTTGATATGCTCTCTAGGCCTATTGTAAATGCATCTATTATACTCAAGCAAAATTATGTTTTACATGAAAGTTACATTGAGCAATATGCATATGATAATGACTTTCAAGATGTGTATGTAAGCTTGAGGCAAGGAAACCAAGTTGAAGAGTTAGATTACCATGTACATAATAGTTTGTTGTATGACTTGGGCAAGTTGTGTATTCCACAGGGAGAAAGAAACAATATCATAAGGGAGGTGCCACACTTCATTGATTGCTAGACACTTTGGTGTAGGCAAGACAATAGCGAATCTCCAAAGGTATTGTTATTGGCCACACATGTTTGATAATGTATATTGTTTCATTAGAGGATGTTCTTTGTGTGCAATAAGTAAGCCTAGCAAGAGGAAACATGGATTGTACACTCCACTTCCAGTACCTTCACGTCCATGGGAGAGTATCTCAATGGATTTTGTAGGAGGTCTTCCATTGTCAAGGAAAGGTCATGATTACTTGTATGTAGTTGTAGAGAGGTTTGGAAAAATGTGTATACTAACACCATGTAAAAAGAAAATTACAGTGGAACAAACAACTCATATTTTCTTCCAAAACATTTGGGTTCATTTTGGTCTTCCTACTTCCATTGTAAGTGATCGAGATTCTCGATTTGTTGGGAATTTTTGGTCAAATTTGTGGGACATGATGGACACAAAGTTGAAGAAGAGTACAACCTTTCATCCAAAAAAAAATGGAAAAACCAAGGTGGTCAACATAACAATCATTCATATTCTTAGAGGATATTACATCAAACATCCCAAGTTGTGAGATGAACAATTGCATTACATACAACATGCATACAACAGGGCAAAGCATTCTTCCACAAACACATCGCCATTTGAGGCATGTTTTGGGTACTTGCCAAGATCTCCATTGGACTTCATATTTGATAAATATGTTGCCATCGATGGTCACAACGACATCGATAAGGCAAGAAAGTTCATAGAGAAAATTTAGTTGATACATCATACAGTGCAGGAACAACTGGAAAAGAGTCAAAGCAGCTACAAGGCAAGGCATGTCAAACACTGGGTCGATCACAAATTTCAAGTTGGAGACGAAGTTTGGTTATATATTAGCAAATAGAGACTTCAAGGGTAAGGTAAAATGCTTAAGACAATCCGTTATGGTCCTTTTAAAATTATGGAAAAGATTGGTAACAATGCATTTAAGCTTTATTTTCCTCCTTATATGTAAATATACTCTGTTGTCAATGTTGAGAATTTGAGATTGTTTCAGCCCCCTTTTATTGATGATCAAGTAGAGCATGTTCATTTTCCACCAATAGATGATTTCTCACCAGAATATCTTGATGAACTTCAGCAATATCTCATACTTGACAAAATAATTAGAACTTCTAAGAGAGGGAATGTCGAATACTTTAGAGTGGGAATCAAGGGATAAAATACTTCTAAAGCCAAATGGTTGCAGATCGGGAAGGTGAGGGAGATGTACCCTCACCTGCTGAACAATTGATAGTATATTTTGGGGTCCAAAAGGCTTCTAATGGGGAGGAATAATCAAGTGCTCAGTATTTAGCTAAAAAATAAAAGTTCTTAGAATAGCTCAAAACCTGAACGACCGCATCCATATCGAAAAAATGATCTTAACGCAACTCATTTCACTAAAAATCAAGTTTGTATGAGGAAGTTATTGAGTTCTTCCTGCTTTGCCAAACAGGAGAAATTAAAAAAAAAAAATTGCATAGTTAGTAGTCTGTACTGCTGACATGGCAGGTGAAGGTCAAAGTTTGGTCAACATCCAATCGGAGCTTTCCAAGTGTCATGTCTTGGTTGGTTGTTAGAGGTGGTGAAGTGGCATATTATGATTGGTTTAGAACAAGAACAATGAGGAGGGGACAAGTGGCAAGCCCATAGGCCACCATGTGTCCCTCCCCAAAGGACTAGGCTTGACGCATTGGACCAAAATTTTATGGAGGCACCAGGGTTCAACCCCGCGACCTCCTTTGCACAGAACAAGCGACATACCATTACGCCACACTTTGTTTCTTAACCCTATGGTGGAATGCATCTATTTAAAGTTTAATATGTTTAGAGTTGGCAATGAGGAGGGACAACTCGTAGGCCAAGCCTCCATGTGAACGCTCCAGCGAAAACATGTTACGATTAATACAACAGTCAATAAAATTCGCAGACAACACGACGATAACCCTGACATCTTTAACATAGCATGTAACCACCCAAAACATCCGAAAATTACGAAACCATAACCCTTGTAGTTAAAGCCACAACATGTGACACCTTCGCATAAACAACCAACGGTTTAAGAAACGATCATCCATTAGTCTGCATGATTAGCGTTAATTAACTCGGATTAACACCCAATTAATTGCACTTAACTTTAATTAAGCTCACAAATTAATCCGACAGTGTTTTTGGCGGTTCCTCTATTTTTGGCAGAAACTCCAAGTTTAGTGGATGTAACTAGAGTTCCTCCAATTTTGGAGGAGGTTTTCTAGGGAAAAACAGATTGAGTCATAACTAGAGCATTTTTCGACCAAACTAATCTCAGGAAAAGGTGTTCCTATCTAATTTCGACATTCTAAACACATTGCAATGGGTATCAGGAGTAGTGTAGCTTTGTAAACAATATTTTTTCCATATTGAGATAATATAGAGGCCCAAGCCATGGAAGCTGGACCAAAGAGATGTAGCCTAGGAGGGGTGAACTCATTCATCGAAACATTGTGTTAAGTGTTCAGTTGATGGTTTGCTTTACTTTTTATTGTTGTTGTTTAGAACTTGTCTTTTATGCTATTTTTCTCATGAATGTCACATTAAACTTGATCAAATTTACCTGTTTACATTCATAAACAACCTAAGGAAACCTATCCACATGAAGCAATGGAAAAACATTTGTTTATAAATATGTAATTGAAATTAGAAAAGAAAAACTAACATTCAATAACAGATCAATATATGTATGTATGTATGTTTTTGTCTGACAGGGTCATTATGAATCATTCTTGTGGAGGAATGATTGCTTACGCAGGTGAATGACATGAAGAGGTTCCTAGTTTATGAGTAATCAAGTGGGAAGAGTAGTCCTGACAAATCTACTAGGTCAGTATCATGTGGTTATGAGTTGATATTATGTGATTATAATATGTCTATGTTTATGTTATGGACAGGCTTATGCTGAGAGATACATTAGTGAGATGAAAACAACATGATTTGAGGCATGCTAGGATAAACATGGATGGTAGAGAGACAATAGAAGCAAGGTTGCTTGGTAGAGATAGTGTGGTCTTGGATGTGCAGCGTTATTGTTGTGTATATGTTGTACATATTTTATATTCAATGATTGTACCTATGGTGTTGTGTGCATATTGCATATGCAGTGTTGGGTATAGATGGTACTATGTACATGTTGGGTATGTGGTGTTGTGTACACATTGTACTATGCACATGATGGATATGCCACATTGTGTGCATATGGTGTTGTGCGCATGTTGGATATGCAATGTTGTGTACATATGATGTTATGTACATGTTGTATATGCATTTCTATGTACATATGGTGTTGTGTACATGTTTTACAAGAGGTACTATGTACATATGGTGTTGTGAGCATGATTTTACATGTGGTGGTGTGTGCATGTGGTACTATGTACATGTTGTACATGTGGTGCTGTGTGCATGGGGTGTTCTGTACATGTTGTGCATGTGATGTTGTGTACATGTGGTGTCATGTACATGTCATGCATGTGGTATTGTGTACACATTGTATAGGTGGTGCAGTGTACATGTGGCGTTGTGTACGCATTGTGCAGGTGGTGTTGTGTACATGTGATGTTGTGCAGGTGGTGTTGTGTACAGATGGTAATGTGTATACATTGTACATATGGTACTGGTCTACATGTGGTATTGTGCACATGTCATACATGTTGTGTTGTGGGCATGCAGTACTATGTATGTGCATTGTGTAGTTGTGGTATCATACTTTGTGTACGTATTTGTGTTGTGTTGTACACCTCGTGTAGGTATATATATTGTGTTGTGGTGTACACAGAATATAGGCGTATGTATTATGTTGTGTTGTACACTGGTTGCAGGTATATGTGTTGTATCTCAGGTATAGGGGCATGTATTGCATGGTGTTGTATGACGTGTGTGGTTGTATGTGTGTGATGCACACTATGTGTATGTGCACATGGTTGAGGAGAATGCACTAGGTGTTTTTCAATTGTGGCAACCGATCCAGTATGTATACGGAATAATAACAAAGGTAGAATATAAGGATTGATTAAAGGATAAGTATCAATATTTTATTTCAGTTTTATGATGCATGTGATTTATGATTATGGTCTATGATGATTGCATGTGATCTATGATCCTAGTTTATGATGGTTACATGTGATTTATGATTTTGATCTATAATGGTTGTGTTTAGAACTAACCTGATGTGATATGTTTATACATGATGATTTGATCAAAGATGCTAGTTTGACTTGTTGTGACAAGAAGTGAAGAGAATTGCAAGTGTAACTTATTGACGGGCCACCAATGAGATATGATTTGAAGTTATTTAAATTTATTTTGAATCTAATGGAATTTATGTGCTTGGTTTAGGAAAGCATGAAATGCCCAGTTGGGTGGTTGAAACTGACAACAAGAATTAGCAACAATAGCAAAAGAAATTAGAACATGCAACAATATGCTAGTAAATCATTCAAGAGCAGGGCCATTGTGGGACACTAGTACCCAATAGTGTCCATTGATTTCCATGAGCATGTTATGACCGATATGATGGTTTGAGGTAGGGATATGCCTTTGTTTATGGACCTTCCGATGTGAGGAAAGCTTGTTGAGGGATGGACTTCCCAGGATGGGGGTACCAGTGGAACTTGGAAGGTGTGTGACTGCATAGAAGGGGGTGACCGGATTACCTGAGGGACTGTGTAGCAGAGAAGGGAAGGTCAGGGATGATTTTTTTTGGTCATTAGCATTGCTATATGGAATCAGATGCACATTGGGAGTGCACCCTCGAACAATGAGCTGGTGACTTTTCACTGAGAGGACAAGTGGCATAGGATTATAGTGCTGGACATTAGATACAGATTTGACCTTGCAGTGGATTCTAGACTTCCTGGGAAGGAGTTGAATCCTGATATTATATTTAATGGTGGAGGCGTGAGCCTTTAGATTCCCTTGTTGCGGATGTAGGCATCACATCCTTTTATTTGTTGGTTGAGAAAATGTGCATATGTATATATGTGTATTATTGTAGATACTGTATCAACATGGATTTATAAAGCTCCATAGGCAATATGACTATTTGTTGGGTGAAGAAAATGTGTATGTGTGTATATGTGGTTATTATTGTAAAGACTTTAATGAGTTGTGTTTTAGAGCTTTAGTAAATGGTATGTTTGTCATGTTTTAGCATATGGTCATTGTAAATATTGCGACAAGCTATGCTATAAATATCCATGGTTAATATCTTTGGTTGCAGCGGTCTTGCTTGTTATAAGTGCCATTGAACACCGAGGATGGTCTTCCCCCAAGGGGGAGGGTTGTGTAACATCCCTCGTTAAAAATTCATGTAAAAAATATAATACCAAGGTCATGGGACACATATTCCAAGTTGAATGGTGAGAAAAACATCCCATTGGGGTGTCACTTAGGTTTATTAATGGCTAAAGGAATTTGGAAAAGACAATGAAAAAGGCTTTGGAAAGGCAAAAGGAATTATTTGAAATTTATTTATGGCAATAATGGAAATTAGGAGAAAAGGAAAGTGAAAGGTCATAGGTTGCATATGAGAAGGAAAATGAAGGAAAATAATGGAAATTGAAAAAATAGAGGCCTCATTGATAAAAAGGCTTATGAGGACCAACGGGCAGGCTTGGCCAGTGTAGATTTTTTCCAATTTAGTTTTGGAGCTTTCATTTTATTCTCTCTCTCACATACTCTGGGGCACTTATAGTTTTCTTGGAGCACTCTTGGAGAGTGTGGCATACTTGGATGCTTGGAGAAAGATGTCACAAGAAGATCGAGAAAGCACAAGAGGACATCATGATCAACAACTACAACAAGTTTTTCACGTAGGTACCAAGTTGGATGTATGTTTTCCTCACTAATTTTGGCATGAATGGAATATGAATGTGGTTTCTTGGTTATGATCTGTCATTAGAATGTAGGATTTCCTAGATTGAAAGTGGATTTGCCTAGCCTTGCCATTTCCTAAATAGCCATGCTGTTGTGGGTTCAATTCCCCTTTTTTTTTTTTTTTTTTCTCTGATTGATTCTCATGTTCCTTTAGTTGTAGGTTGAGTTACTAGTTCCTAGAGACTTGGTTGGAAAAACGTTATGCTTCCCTGTAACAACTTGGGTTGAGTTACTAGTCCTAGAGCCTTGGGTGGACACACGATCTGGATCCCTTGTCATTATAGCTCCAAATCTCACCCTTTAGGTTTGTGATGCTGCACTCATGGCCTAGGGCAACCCCTCCTTCCAGACCTGGTCCCAAATTTAAAAAATAGTGTTTTATTCCCTATACGCGACATTGCCCTGAGCTAAACGCATGTATATGCAGGTCTGTGTATACCCAACCCGCGTATATGTTTAAAAACACTTAAAAAAAAATAAATCTCCTTAATTTCGGGCGGAGATCACGGGTTTTACCTGTTGATTACCTGTTAGTGCCCGTGGCCCAACTGTTCCCAACGGAATTCCACAACTAAAACTACTTTGGGAGAAGTATAAAAAGGCTTCTATGGGAAGGCCAAAGGGAGGAGAGAAGAGAGAGAAAGATTACTATGCTGAGATTTCCCTGACCAGGTCTGAAGATCCTTGTGCCTCTTGCACTTCCCCCATTCTATAGGAAACCCTTGTTTCCTTGTTTGTGTTGATGATTTCATACTACTTGAGAGATCATGGAGTAAGTCATGGAAGGAGTTTGTTAAAGGCTTGAGACTGGACGAATCCAGGAGATGGTTCTGCTTGGATCCTGCGAAAGGACGAATCAGGTGAAATTATTTCTTTTCTGTACTTTATTTGTCTATAATAAAAGAAACACGTCTTTGTTCCTGATATAGATCTTCTTCATGTTATGATATTCATGCATATGTGGACGGTTGTTTAATTGCATAACTAACTACCTTTCCTTCTAATATGAAGATGGTTTCTTTATGATGTTTAGTCCATATACTACTGTACTTTCTTGAATTGATTGTTTTGCAGGTCAAAGGAGCAAAGGAACTCCAAGAAGGGTTTGGACCCTGGAAGGCTCTTCTCAAACCTAGGACCTCAGGTATGCCCCTATCGTAGAGTTTGTTTATAGTAGCATTATGATTGCATGGAATGTGTGTTTCTTTGCATAGATAACCTTCAGTCTACTAGGGTCTTCACCCAAGACCCTAGGGGAGTTTATCCCACAACACTTGTTGGGTTGAGTTAATAGTCCTAAAGCCTTGGTTGGAATAATGCTTTAGAGCCCAATGGTAGATGTGGGTTGAGTTACTAGTCCTGGAAGCCTTTATTTAAACGAAAAATGCTGGAGCCTAGAAAGGCTTAGGTAGAGACCAATCTGGTGATGGTTTGTGATGTCCAACCGTGAGGTGGAATCAATATTTGATGGGTTCAGGTGGTTTGGACTCTAGAAACCTTGGGTCAATTTTTATGGATTGTTCCATGAGATCCCACATTCATGCTTGGAATATGGCACGGGGGTGACTGGTTGAAGAGAGGCTTGGCTCAACCATGTCTATGGTCTGATGGTTCGTGGAAGTCCCAAACATGGTTGGCCTTTGCATCATTAATATGAGGTTATTTCTCCTTGTTAATTTGTGAGTATTATACTAGTTTATATGTTGATTATATGGTTGATGTTTCCTTGATATTTCTGTTGTTATTGTGCTGGTTATGAACATGTATTATGATAGTGGATATATATGGATCTCATCATGTTTTTACTTGTAAATGAATGAACAATGTATCTATGGACTAATAGATGAATTTATAGCTAATGTGTTGAGGCATCAATGCTTCTTAGCAATTCTCAGATAAGTATGAGACCTCTATGTTAGTTCTACTTTTAAGACCTGTAGCTTTCATGTTTGATGAAATTCTTGTCATGGCTAGCAGGGTTCCAGTCTAGTCCTTGTTGATGTTTTGCAAATGTATCTTCGTTCTGCTTGAAATTTCGTTTCTAAAGGTGTCATTGGATTCTGGGAAATGACCTGGGCTCAGGGCCTAAAAAAGTGGCACAAATCCTAGGTCACAAGCACAACACTGGGGGAAATAGTCCCAAGAAGCTCCCTTTCCCTTGCTGTTGGAGTTTGTAGAGCCTTCTAGATGCACCCTTGTCCATATCAAGGGACTTTCCAGGGGTTTGATCCACTAAAAATTTAGTTGGTCTCGAGGGATGGTTACCTGAGTGGTTGGGATGGCTCCTGGGAGTTCTGTTGTTGATGTGGAAGGTCAGTGTGATGTGTTATTTCAATTCCACTTCCTTAGTTGACACATAGGGAGTCAAATCATATCATAATAACTTCTCGTCACATTTTTACCTCAGTTGGCTAGTTACTTGGGTAGATGTGGAAGGAGGGTGTTACATCTACCTATTCCGTTGGTATTTGGTACCCCTCAGGTTCTACTTACCCAATCTTTAAAAGGCACCTTATAGTCTCAACCACTTGGGAAAGGTACTCCTCAATTTTTTATAGGACATAATGTGTATAGTATACCATAGCCCCAATTGAACCTAAATTATGTTAAGATGATGCTAAATACAACAGGGAAGTATTATAGACCTTACTAGGGTTTTCTATAAGTGCCTTTTCAAGGCCAACATATCCAAACCCAACCATTCTAGCCTTTGCAAGGTTATCCTTCAGCTTGTCAACAAGGTTACGTGTATGTTGGTTACTGAAATCCTCCTTATTCTAGTACCCAGGTTCCTCTTTATCAAAACACTCCTTATCCAAGAACATAAGTACATGTTGCTTAGGCTATTCCTTATTATCCATGCTATCCTCCACTGGATTTTAGCCAAAAATTACCTTTTGTGGAAACTCTCGAATTTCCATATTTTACATAGCTTACCAACATTCCCATCGCTCATTCGCCTTGGTGGCCAATAATTCCCACCAAATTTCCATTCGATATCCAAAAATTCAATGGGAATCCTAGATAAGACCCATCAACCCATGTCATGACATATCATATGTGGTGTTCTTCGAACTGCCTTAATGATGATTGATGAGCCTTGGTATTGCAACAAGAATGTTGAAACTCCCAAGGATACCGACTTTAATTATCAACCCAGTGTTATAGACATTTTTGGGCTCTGCAACCCCAATCATAAATGTCCATAAACTAAGGTCTCCTAAGTCCCTAAAAGTGTTGCTTCACTACTTAAAGGAACAAGGTCAACTGATTACATCATCTCCTAGAAGTTCTCCACTAAAAACTGCTCAGAAATGGTCAAAACTGCACCATACTGAATACCCAGTGCAGAGGGTGCGATGCATATCACCTTCCCAGTGTAAAGGGTGTGATGCATACTGAATGGCCCCTTTGTAGGGTGTGATGGGTGAGAATGGACAAATGGCAGAGACAGTTTGCGAGGTGGAAGATCATGGGATCTTCCAAAAGCTTCCCCTCTGACACTTGCCTCTCTGTTTTTGACCAGGGATGAGTAAGAGATCATCAGTCTCCAAGTGGAATCAAGAACTATCAGAGAGAGGAAACTAATCAAAACCCCAAAAGATGACTCACCCCCATACAATCATCTATATATGGATCCCTCATCACAGAGATCCAGAGGCTGGAATCTTGTATCGTGTAGAGAAGTGTTGTTGGTTTTCTGGTGAAACTTCGTAGTGTTGGGTGATCTAAGATTTACTTGAGGTGAAGAAGGGATTTCTTGCTGGAGGATAATGTTGGGTCAGAACTATTGGTTGTAATCCTCTTGCTATTCTTGATATTAATAAAGCTATTCAAGTTTTCCTCCATATTCTTGTATGTTTGATTATATATGCATTTGTATGGTTAATACATATCTAGTCCTGCGTTATTTATGAATATAGATCTTTCTTCTTCGATAGTAGTATGCTGCTTTGATTCCACAGGTGCTCTTTGAAGCTGGGTAGATGAAGAAGAAGCGGCAAAGATCTATCAGGAAGGAGAGGAATCAAGTAAGGAACCAAACGTAAGACTAAGGTTGGTGTCCTTTGTTCCACTCTTATCTATTTTCATAAAGGAAAATGAAAGTAGTCTTTACTTGTTTGTTTCTAAGATAGCTAGCAATCTTAGTGGGAATAGCAACTCCGAGTGGACACTATTCCCGATAAAAAAATGGCGACTCCACTGGGGAGCGAATAGATTGTTTGTTAGTCTATCTTTGTTTGTTTTACAAACTTACAGATGGAGCCTGAAGTCAAGACAACTAGCCTTCGAACTACATTTGTTATACAAATGCAAAGTACATCAATGCTACTTCAGTCTATCTCCGGGTTTTGTTTATAAATTGAATAATCGATCTGCAAACGTTCTAATTACCCTAAGTGGTGGCTCTAGTAACCTCCTTAGATCAACCCCTATGATTTACATTTACTGAACATCACTTACTCGGCCTACATCCTTGAACTGAATTGCAAATTGTGAGCAAAAACTGGTTAAAAGTCTCACACTGGTACCATCGCACCCTCCCTTCAAGGCAGTTTGTATGAATCACACTTCCCATGTGCAGTAGGTGCGCTGCATACTGGATTCCCTGTGTGACAGGTGCGATGGTCAGGGAAGGTTAACTTTACCTTCAGACTTTGGTTTTTTCTTCACTATTTTCAGTTCTATTCAGGA
>APFE030818302.1:196273-222557 GCA_000404065.3 Pinus taeda | reverse complement strand
CCACTCTGAGACGGCAAGTGCCAGTACGGACTTGTGCTCCCACGTACCGTCGAGTATATATTGGGAGACCAAAATAGGATACATCCTTTATCCTTAGGAAGCCGTGTCTGCCACCCTATTGATCGCAATGCACTGAACACAACATTCGAGAAGATTGACTGTTGTACCGTAAAAATTATTTTGCAGTTTTGCGATTGGTTTGGTAATCCCCTCTGCCTAGATTTCCAGAGAATTCTCTTTCATTCCTTTTCAGACTCCTTAAAAGAAAAGGTCCATCTGAGCACTTGTCACTTCAAGCTCATTAAAAATCAAAGGTGACTAGAGTCATCTTTTGTTTTTTCTCGACTCTTAAAAATTGAAAAAACAAGTTGTGTCAAAGCGTCTAAAATTTATTTTAATCGGAATAACATCACAAGTTCCCTCATTGGTCTTCAGGTTGAGAAAAATGGA
This sequence comes from Pinus taeda, assembly GCA_000404065.3. Classification (NCBI taxonomy): domain Eukaryota; kingdom Viridiplantae; phylum Streptophyta; class Pinopsida; order Pinales; family Pinaceae; genus Pinus; species Pinus taeda. Next base: position 222,107 of record APFE030818302.1, on the reverse strand, counting down.
GTCTACCAACAATGGATTTCCCCTTGGAGGAAATCCTAGTCCTTTCTCCTCTTGGGGAGATGTTGGTGCACCCATATGGCCACATTGTCACTTCCAGGGTTGACGATTGGTTTGCCTGTATGGCTCTTCTGTACCTCTATCGTTCAGAATACAGTAATCCCTGAACAGTCAAGTCAGCAACTAGATGATACTAGAGTTACCCCCCAGCCTTCTACTTCATCTGTTTCTCCCTCTCCTCCTTCCTCTTCGCTTGATAAAGATGGTAAAGCTAAAGATCAAGCAACTGAGAAGAAGAAGAAGAGAAAAGAGAAAAAAGAAAAGAAGAAGAAGGAACCAAAAGCGAAAGGGGGCAACCATGCGTCGTCTAGCTAAAATCCTCACACCGCACCGTCTAAACCTAAATCTTCATGTGTCATTTGCAAAGGAGACCACTATCATTGAGATTGTCCTTGCATCCCTCGGATCTTAAGGACTGGTCTCCTCATTTGCACAATCTAGTGTCGTCAACCTCTGATGACCATGTTGAAAGCACACCATCAACCAGTGAAAGCGAAGTATCTAGACAGAAAAGGAATCACAAATTTCCTTGTAAATTGTGTGAAGTCGATCACGCTGTCCACCGTTGTCCCTTCCTAGATGAAGCTAAAAGAGTTTTGGATGACCGTCCTGCTTCACCACTGCGACTCCCTCCTAGATATAGGAAACTCTTGCCAAGTCCACCACTGGTTGAAAATCCGGCTGGCACACAATTGTGGTCGGCCGAAACGTCTATCATTGAAAATGAGCCCTCTGAATCCATACTAGATGAAAGTCAAAAGGTCGAGGTGGAAGTTGCCCCGGTCTTGCCTTTGGAAGGTTCATCTTCGAATGATACCGTCACTGAAGAGAAAGAGAACGACATTGTTTAAATTCTTTTCATAAGCACAGACTCTGATGAACTTGGGGGCAATCTACATGTTCCTTTACCATAGGAATGAATTTCATCAAAGTCATATCCAGCCGTCTATTCAGTCCCACCTCCAAGCAACCTAGTTGTTTCCTTCGACTGGAATCTACTAGGCAGACCACGTGTACCAGCTAGTGTACCATTCAAAATCATTATACAAGCTTACAGAATGGTCATGGCTGGGACCATCATAGATGAAGGGGATTCTGTGAGTATCCTTTCCTCAACTGCTTGGAAAGCGCTTGGTTCGCCATCGCTTTTGCCTGAAATGAGAAATTTGACAGGCTTTGACAAAGGAACCAATCGACCGTTAGGGATCCTTCCCAATGTGCCCATTACTTTGAGAAGGAAAACCGTTCACATGAACGTGATGGTAGTCCAAGGAACCCTGGATTATAATCTACTCCTTGGGCGTGACTATATATATTTCATGGGAGCCGTCGTCTCCTCTCTCTTTAGAGTAACGTGTTTTCTGCATGAAGGCAGAATGGTCAAGCTCGTAGACCAATTGTCATTCCCTGGTTCACACATAGAAAATAGTCAAATTCCATCCCTAAATGGTCTTTTCACGCAAGGAATGTCCCATCGATCTCCAGTCCGTTCACCTGATGAGCGCGAGTGGTTCAGGAGGATATGACTGAAAACCAGGGGGCATGCACCCTGGTCTGTTTCGGCAGGAAAACCTTGGGTATAGAGTAGGTTTCCGCAGAGGAAGATGACTGGTCCAACACCCGTCCTGACAGGAAAAGGGAGTTAGACTGGAATAAGATTCCCTCATCAAAGTTATGTGAGTGGAGGCGACTGTGCCACTCACCTTTGTCTATTTCGGTAGACATCGCCAAGGAAGCATTTTGTCTGTGACGCGGATGGAGAGATTTCATATGGTAACCTGAGAATTTTTCACTATACCTGGGGGCATGCAAACCTTTTTGCATGCAAGCGAAGAGCAATCCTAGCTTGCATAAAGAAAGGATTTGGGGCAAAGCTTTAAAAGGTGCAAGCTCCATAAAAAATGGCATCTTAGATGAGATTTCCTTATTATATGACTATCACGAGTAGTTTTAACGTGGAATTCAAGCTCGTTAAAAAATAAACATAAGCAATGAGCAAATGTTTCCCCCAGAGTTTAAGCTTATTAAAAAATGAACCAATTTTCTGGTAAATAACCATTGTGAGTGCATTATCATCAGCTTTTGAACCTTGGTCGTATTCTCACCATCACCTCCCCTCTGTTTTTTAGCCAATCATTCACCTCCATTTGATTTCTTACCCATTCGAGGAACATCTACGAAGAGTGATTCTATTAGCCATCCTTGTGACACTGTCGTGATTGGAAAATTCCAAACCTTACCTGGAATCAGCTGCTACCCAAAATCATCACTCGTTCCTCGAAAAACGAGTCTCCTTTAAGATATTTTCAACTGACTCATAAAATATGAAAAGATTTTCAAGTGATTGGCCTCTCTGGCTCGTTAAAGTCATCGGAAGTGCTATCCCTCCTCTAGATTTTAATCTTTTTGGACTTGAGGGATTATTACACAAAAATATCGAGCGCTTGTCTTGTTTGGCTCGTTAAAATTATCGAGTATTCATCCCTTTCGTATTATTTTACGCTTTTTCAGACTTAAGGGATTATATGATGAAAAAGAATCTTTGGAGTTTCCTTTCCGTCCCTTTCAGACTCTCTAAAATTGAAAAGGATCGAGTTATCTTTGTTGTTAAACTCGTTAAAACCGAATAACGACAAACTCGTCCAAATGGACGAGAACGAGTTTCACTGTCGCTAGGCTCGTTAAAATATAGCGACAGGTTCGCTCGAAGGGCGATTATAGAACAAGAATATGCTATCTTACTCAAGCTTGACAAAAATAGAGAGGTATTGGTCAGCATTGACTGGGGAAAATTGGGAAGAAAACTTGAAAAACTTTATTGGTAGCAAGTCGCTCTTGAACATGACACTTTCTCTCCGCATCCGAGTCAGGTTGGGTTGTTCCGTTCACTGGTCATATCACCATTGGTCCATCAAACCATCCATCTTTGGGGTTAACGCTACCAATTCATCGTTAGTGTCACCGATATGTTCAAAAGAAGTCATTCAGAGAATTCACCTGTGTCTCACCCGCTACAATACATTCACGCTCCATTCTTTCATGACTGCCACCCTGAACCTTATATCATCAGATCGTTTTCACCTCCAAAATCATTTGCTTCGTTCCGTGCCGTAGATGTGGGATTCATTAAGGCCCTCCTACGACGGGTCACTTCTTAACGACATCAGCTCATTATCCAAGAAGTTGACCTAGGAACAAGCCTTTCAGTACTTTGAAGCTTGCATGCCTCAATGGAAAGTTTCTCACTTTCGACGACAGGTTTACATTAATGGCCTTCGACTGAGAGAATTTGCGTGGTGTTCGACGCCAAGTCCTTTTTCACACCACGTGAATTGTACTGTAGTACCTTGAGGGTCATTGTCATTATTGGTGATTCCTCTCATGCCTGTTAACAACTTACATCATTGGCTGGTAATCAGGCGATGTCTTTTCATGTTCGACTCCAGAACATTTTTCACATGGATTGACTTGTACTCCAAGTGAAGATTGAACGAGTTGAAGACCTCGGATCTAGTTTCATCCATCCGGGCTACGATATATTCAGGAATATGAAGACATCAAATGTACATCATTTCCAAACAGATGATCATCCAAATCAAAGGATGATGAGTCCGAATCATCAGTCTGTTACATAGACGATTGTCTGTCCTATGTACATGAAAATGAATTTATAAAGTTGAGCATGGGAATGCCCACCTTAGCTAGATCATGAAAAAATATTATGAAGATAATTTATTGTATTGTATCTTATTATAGGTCGCCTCCCAGCTCGAAAAAACTTAGGATCCTCATGGTAAAGCATTTCACCCGACATCAAAAGATTAACAACCTCATGCTTTAGGGGGCAACTGTTATAGAAATTTTTGGGCACTGCAACCCCAATCATAAATGTCCATAAACTGAGGGCTCCTAATTCCCTAAAAGTGTTGGTCCACTACCTAAAGGAACAAGGTCAGCTGATTACATCATCTCCGAGAAGTTCTCCACTAAAAACTGCTCAGAAATGGTCAAAACTGGACCATACTGAATACCGAGTGTAGAGGGTGCGATGCATATCACCTTCCCAGTCTAAAGGGTGTGATGCATACTGAATGGCCCTTCTGTAGGGTGCGATGGGCGAGAATGGACAAATGGCAGAGACAGTTTGCAAGGTGGAAGATCATGGGATCTTCCAGAAGCTTCCCCTCTGACACTTGCCTCTCTATTTTCGACCAGGGATGAGTAAGAGATCATCAGTCTCCAAGTGGAATCAAGAACTATCAGAGAGAGGACACTAATCAAAGCCCCAGAAGATGACTCACCCCCCTACAATCATCTATATATGGATCCCACATCACAGAGATCCAGAGGCTAGAATCTTGTATCTTGTAGAGAAGTGCTATTGGTTTTATGGTGAAACTTCATAGTGTTGGGTGATCTAAGCTTTACTTGAGGTGAAGAAGGGCTTTCTTGTTGGAGGATGATGCTGGGTCAGAACAATTGGTTGTAGTCCTCTTTCTTTTCTTGACATTAATAAAGCTATTCAAATTTTCCTCCCTATTCTTGTATGTTTGATTATATATGCATTTGTATGGTTAACACATATCTGGTCCTGTGTTATTTATGAATACAGATCTCTGTTCTTTGATAGTAGTATGTTGCTTTGATTCCACAAGTTCTCTTTGAAGTTGGGCAGACGAAGAAGAAGTGGCAAAGATCTATCATGAAGGAGAGGAATCAAACAAGGGAATCAAGCGCAAGACTAAGGTTGATGTCCTTTGTTCCACTCTTATCTATTTTCATAAAGGAAAGCGAAAGTAGACTTTACTTGTTTGTTTCTAAGATAGCTACCAGTCTTAGTGGGAATAGCAGCTCCGAGTGGACACTATTCCCGGTAACACCTCTAACAAAAATGGACCATATCCTGTAGAGGGTAATAGGCTCATCCAAGATTTCACTGTTACATGGATTCTCTGGGTATAACCAGATCCTAGTTCAACCAGAGGACCAAGCAAAAGCTGCATTTACTACTCCTTGGGGTACCTTCATGTATTTGAAGATGCCTTTTGGATTAATGAATGTAGGTGCCACATTTCAAAGAGCTATGGATATAGCTTTTTCCAAGGAGATCCATGACTTCCTAGTAGTATACCAAGATGAAATCATAGTCTTCTCTAAATCTGACAATGAACACCTAGACCACCTGAGAAGAGTATTTATCAAATGTAGAAAATTTGGGATTTCTTTAAATCCCAAAAAGACACTTTTCGGTTTGGAAGAAGGAAAATTGTTGGGACATATCATGTCTAAAGATGGGATTCAAATAGATCCTACTAGAATAGAGGTCATTTTGACCATTACCCACCCTAAAAACATTGGAGAGTTACAATCATTTCTAGGCAAGATAAACTTTCTTAGAAGATTGATTTCAAATCTAGCAAAATTAATTAGAGAATTAAATAACATGCTAAGAAAGGACTCAACACTTAAATGGACAGTGGAGACCAAAAAATCCTTTGAAGCCATCAAAGAAGCCTTAACCAAGACTCTTTTCCTAATAAGTCTTGATTTTAACAAGGCTTTCCTTAGAGCTGAAAAAGGTCCTAGTGCTAAGAAAGATACCAAGGATCAATTTTCTGGTGTTCGTCTTCCTTTTATCCAAGGGGTCACTGACAAGATTTCAAGGATCCTAAGGAAGCATAAGGTGGCTTCAACTTTTCAGCCTTTAAATACCATTCAGAGCTCCCTTGGATCTATAAAAGACCTAGTGGACCCCAATAATATGAAGGGTGTTTACGTTATCACATGCTCTCGTGGGACTCCCTACATTGGTGAGATTGGTCGCTCGATTAATCAAAGGATTCGTTAGCATGCTGCTGACATCAAGCATGGCAGGACCCACTCCTCTACTTTGGTAGAGCATGCAGATAAATCTAAGCATCACATCTGCATTGAGGAGGCCCAAGTCGTTGCTAAGGTTAGTCATTTCCATCATTGTAAATTGAGGGAGGCCCTAGAAATTGAAAAAAAAAACCATTAATTTGAATAGAGATGATGGTTGGAATATTAGTAGAAGTTGGGTCCATGTCTTGTCCTCCTAGTTTTCTTTTTTTAAATGTAGGTATTGGCATCCTTTCTTTTCTAAACATATATGTATTTTCCTTCTTTTATGAAACGAATGGAGGGGAGAGAGAGATAGGATTCACGATGGACTGGTAAACCTACAGGCAGGTTAGGAACATAGGCCACTAATTGAAGAATCGGGCCAAAGAGGAAGGATTGAGGAGAGCAGAATAGTGTGTGGATTGTAATTGAAACAGAGGTCTTTTAATTTGTGTAATCAGCCAAGGTGAGATTTTGTAATTGTTTTATGTTGAATGAATGATATTGTTGTGTTTATGATTGATTATCGGGCCTGCAGGAACCCTTGTATGCTTTCAGATTCTTTGTATTCAGGCTGGGTGATTATCCCTCAGTTTTGTTATGTTTAAACACCTAACCATATGATTGATAGAAATCGGGGCTTTATCTTAAATGTCATTGTTAGATGTGGGTCGACGAAGTCTATTTACTTAGTTTTGGTCTTGCAAGTGAAAAACCCAATTTACACTAAGAATGAGCACAAAACATAGTCGGATTTGGAATCCGGACTTGAACCATTTATAGATGAGGCTCTATACTTTATCGGTCATTAGACTGATATTGGATTGGCGCTTTGAAGTAGAAGGACTCTAGACAGTGGGCATCGCGACCTACGATTGGCTGACTCAATCGTGACCGTTGGATCGTGATCAACCGCGACCGTTGGATCGTGATCAAACGCAACCATTGGATCATGAAGGTAGTTTCAAAATAGTGCATGGTATTTCAAGTGGCGGAAGGACTGTAAGTAGTATTGGGTGGTGGTCAACCGATCCCATTCACCCTTTGAGACGTAGCAGCAAGGGTGAATAGGGAAACTTCTTTATTGGTCGGTTAATCCCTGTATTAATTGCCCACCCAAAATAGATGTGGGTTGTCGGATCCGCTACACGTAGATTGACCGTAGAGAATTGGTGACAGTTTAAATATTCAAAATCAATGTTGACCATTGGATCGAAGATGTATTGAACGATGGAGATCAGCCAATTGGAGATTGGAGATATGGATTGATAGTGGAAAAGTGATGGACCAAAAGACGGATCCACCAATAATTATGATCATGGATGTATAAAATTTGAGTTCCAGTTAAAGCATTCAGAGCGGGGTTTTGTTTGATTTCCCATGTTTATGTGTATTGATATATTTCCGATAAAGATTGTTAATCAGGGTTTTAAGGAAAAAGTGGAATAAAACAACTTTGATAATGTAATGGATTCCAATAGCCTAAGTGATCTTGTTTTTAAAGGAAAAGCACCAAACTACGCTTCTGATATGTATATGTGGGCATGGAGCTTTAAAGTTTTCTAAGGGTGAAATAGTCCCGATAAGGTGTCAGGGTGTGGTAGCCATATGGTTGCATCAATTTTGGTATCAGAGTAGGAGAAAGGAAGAAAATTTCCTGTGAGAAGAATGTCTTGCTTATGGAGATTTATGATACAAAAGGTATGACAGTTACAACAGTTGAATGAATGAAAATGTTGGGCACAGGACTACAGCAATAAGACTGTAGAAGAACTTTTGGAAGTTCTTAGAGATTGTAGCAAAACCTCATTCCAGCTGAGGCTTGGAATAGATAGGGACAAAGGGGTCCTTAAGAGAAGTGATTGGAACAACCAGAGAGAGAGAGAAAAATTTCTCAATGAAAGTTCTAAGGAAAGAGGACTTGGAAACCAGGCAGAGGAGAAGCTTGGTGAGAAGATCAACTCAGAAGGAATTTGATTGGTTGTAGATGTAGGAGATCACACAGAAGAAAAGATATCTATGGAAAGTCATAGAGAAGATTCAGAAGAAGGCTACAAGATGGAGGAGAAGGGTGCTCAAGCAATCCATAGGAAACAGATGAGTCAAGCAGAGCTTGATAAGGAAATGACTGAAATAAGAAAAGAACTCAATTTGTTAGAAATGTTGCTAGAGGAGAACCAAAGACAAGGTTGAGTCTTGAAGAGGAAGCTAGTGAAGTGGCCTAAGTTGCAGAGAAGGTTGCAACAAGAATAGGTAAAGTGGTTGATGGAAAACCTTAGAGAAACAGAAGCAGAAATGGAAGTTTCCATTTGTAGACCAGAACGGGGAGAAATGTTGGGTGAAGAGGATAATGAGAGATCAGCTGAAGATCTCATGGACTATTGGCATAGTTTAGAACAATTAGAATATATGTTTGACAAGGGAAGTAGATGAGGCAATGAAGCCTTGTGATTTTAATTCTCATAGTTTGTGTATGTTTGTAGGATATGTAGAGGATGATGGACAATGTAGTGAAAATGTCACAAACAGGAATGAAGCTCTTGAGGTGAAGTATGATGGAGAATGCCTTTTAGAGGAAGAAGGTGCTAATTTATTGCAGCAGAAGGAGTTCATAGATGAAATTTTGTTTGGTGTAATAAAGTTAGATGAAGTTGATATGGACCAGAAGCCTAATGAAAATGTCATAGTGGTATCCTAAGAAGGTAAGCAAATGAATTTGTCTAATGAAATTGATGAAATAACTTTGCAATATGATAGTGTAGAAAACAAGAAAATTTGGGAGGATTTCCACGAAAAGGATGAAGCTAAGAATGAAAGTTGTGATGAACTTTTGGAGAGATTTCACATGGAATTAGATTTGTTGGACAGATTGCTCAAGGAACTTGAAGGAGAAATGAAGCTTTCAGAACCTGATAAAGAAAAAAATATGGTTATTATGCATGATAAGGATGAAATGTCTCAAACATTTATAGAGTTAAGTAAATGTTTAGACTCTTCAGTTAATGATGTGACTGTAGATATGGAAGACAACATTAATAAATATGATGCTGAAATAAGAAAAAAAGAGCAAATATTATTTGAAGGTGAAATGTAAGATCAAGAACAAAAAGGAAGTTATGTCCTCAGAGACATGAAGGAGACAGAAGTATTAATCCTGCAGGATGAAGATGGAAGGAACCAACAATTTAAAAGAGATGATCAACAACATGAGAGTGAATTTGAGGAAGGCATTAGATTGAAAAAGTATAGTAACTAGTTGTAGAATGAAGAACCAGAGATTAGTCTAGTAGTACAAAGAAATATAGATGAAGACCGGAGATACAGATGGAGAATGAAGAAAAGGGTAAAGTGGAAGCTATTGCAATAGAGATGGAATGGCAAGTTGATAAAAGAGTTTAGGGAACTTGAAAAAATTCATATTGATTTGTTAGAGAAGGGGAGACTCAAAGGAATGGAGTCACAACAAGAAGGATATGCTAAAATCCATAAGATCTATGATGGATGATTGGTGCTTGAAGCATCAAAAGAAGATGAAAGGTATTTTATTTTGAAAACTAAAAGTTGTTGTGTGTTTGCAGGTCATGTAAACTTGAGGGAAAACAAGCAATTGTTGGAAACTGTCATATCAACAGGTGAAGAGATGACTACTCACAGTTATATGAAGAATAAGGAGAAAAGTTATAGTCAAGTGAAGGAAGATGTCCAGTCAGATGACATCCAAAGGATAAGTTAAAAGGAGGATGGCAAAGGAATTATTGAGATCAAAGGAATGTTTCGAAAGGAAGAGATCCATTCATATGAATATGGAACAAAGAGGTTTCTCAGGAAAAATGATGAAGCTAATACAAACCAAATGGAGAATCTTATGAAGACCTTGGTATGTCATAGTTTTGAAACTAATATTTTGTGTGTAAATGCACGTTACACTAAAGTAAGGCAACTACTTAATGTTTTCATAAGTGAAGGGAGAAGTAAATATATGATATTTCAGAAGTTAGGAGAAGTAAATTCACATAATCTTGTGATGCAGGGGAAATAGCAGTTGTTAAGCATAGTTGTAGTAAATTATGCAAATATTGGAAAACTATTGAGAACTGAAGCCAAAGGAAAGAAACTAATAAAGGTTGATATTAAACAGTTATTGAAGATTATTGAACTTGAAGAAAGCCAAAGTAAAGAAGGACTAAAGACAAATGTTGCGGACAAATAAGTTAGTAAATATCATGCAGATCTCTTGGGAGAAATTCCAAATGAGATGGCAGATTTGTGGCATGAGTCTAGTCTTTTGGAGAAAAGGCAAGGAAACCAAGGAATAAGTGATCATATTGTACAACCAGAACTGAATAAGAATAAAGGAGTTGTCATGGATGACAAATATGGAAAAGAAGCTGTCAAAAATGTTGGCATAATGAGGAAACATGATAAAGCCTTTGTGTTTAATGAATTGATTGATTCTGGTAAAGATTTATATGCAAGAACAAGATAGTGTGGAGTGAATTGAAACAAGGAGCTGATTCTGAAGATCAAATCAAAGTAAGGAAGGATGAGATCATAATGTCTCAGAAAGATGGAATGATATTGAATTTACAGTATGGAATTGTTGAACTTGAGATGAGTTCAAGGGATGATAGTAACAAGAATACTATTGTACCACAAAAAGTTATTGATGAAGAAGAAGCTGAAGATGACATTTCATAAGCAAACAAGTATGATGCCATGATCATTAAAGGTGCAGAAATTAAGTTACTGGAAGAATAGGTATTCCAAGTATCTAAGCAAGTAGGAAGAATTCTTAGTTTCTAAGACATTTGTGGAGTTGCAGGTATACTGAGAATTGAAGTAAGAAGATGTGAAGCCATGAATGAGAAACCAGAAGAAGGAACTGGAATTATTGCAGGGGATTAGTGGAGAAGGTATTTGTACATTTCAGAAATGTATATGGAAAAATATTGGCACAGGGATTATGATGTTCTTATTCAGGAACACAATCAGTTGCAGAAGAATAGTATTCATCATCTGAGTAGTGAAGTGGACAAAGAAATTGATGAGTTGTGGAGACTCATACAACAACATTCCAGTAAACTAAATGGAGGACAAAAGAAATAAGGAAGATTGGCTGGAAAGAATGGAATAGGTGAAGGTAATGGTAAATTGAAAAGTGTGGAAGCTTGACATAAATTATGATGATGAACAAAAAGCAGTAAGTTCTATGAAGAAGACAACAACAAACAATGAGAGCATAGCTAATGGGACAATGCAGCATAAAGCATGGAGACTTGGAGAACAAAAAACAACAACAATAACCAAGGACAGACTACTGAAAAAGTACGGGATCTAGGAGGACACAGATCAGAAGCACATGATCAGGAGATCATGATTATTTTTAACCTTGGGAGTCTGATGCAGGAGCATCTAGACCTAGCCAGCAATGTGATGGGGTGGTCACATGTTATGGCTAATGAAAGTTTGGAGGACGAAGTGGTTGCTTAATTTTATTAATTGCAAAGTATGTAAGTATTTAAGATGTCGTTAGATGTTCTGATCTAACTATTTAAGATGCTAAGCTAGATCTGATTCTTCAACTTGTCCTCATGACGAACCACACTGGTTGGTTCGAAACACATCGAAAAATGAAATTTCTTGTGATTTACGCCAAAAAAACTCTCATAAACTTGATATGGATCACAGAAGCCTCAATTCAACAAGTATGTAAGTAGTTAATTATTGCCTAATTCTAAATAGAATTGGTAAATAAGTGGCAAGTGATCCTCCCTGCATGGATATCAAGCCAATTAGCTATATTGTTTAGTTAGGGTAGGATATGATTTCTAAGAATATCGTAAATTACTTCTTTTGTGGAAGGAGATGGTTAGATAGAACATATATGTATTTTCCTTCTTTTCTGAAATGGAAGGAGGGGAGAGAGAGATAGGATTCACTATGGACTGGTCATCCTACGAGTAAGTTAGGAACAGAGGCCACTAATTGAAGAATCAGGCCAAAGAGGAAGGATTCAGGAGAGAAGAATAGTGTGTGGATTGTAATTGAAACAAAGGTATTTTAATTTGTGTAATCAGCCAAGGTGAGATTCTGTAATTGTTTTATGTTGAATGAATGATATTGTTGTGTTTATGATTGATTATCAGGCCTGTGGGAACCCTTGTATGCTTTCAGATTCTTTGTATTTAGGTTGCGTGATTATCCCTTAGTTTTGTTATGTTTAAATGCCTAATCGTATGATTGATAGAAGTCAGGGCTTTATTTTAAATATCATTGTTAGATGTAGGTCGGCGAAGTCTATTTACTTAGTTTTGGTCCTGCAAGTGAAAAACCTAATTTACACTAAGAATGGGTGCAAAATATAGTCAGATTCAAAATCTAGACTTGAACCATTTATAGACGAGGCTCTATACTTTATCGGGTCCATTAGACAGATGTTGGATCGACACTTTGAAGTAGAAGGTAGTTTCGAAATAATGCATGGTATTTCAGGTGGTGGAAGCACTGTAACTAGTATTGAGTGGTGGTCAACTGATCCCATTCACCCTTCAACACGTAGCAGCAAGGGTGAATAAGGAAACTACTTTATTGGGCAGTTAATCCCCGTATTAATTGACCACTCGAAATAGATTTGGGTCATCGGATCTTCTACGCGCATATCGACAATGGAGAATTGGCGAAATTTTAAATATTCAGAATCAATGTTGACCATTAGATCAGAGATGTATTTAATGGTGGAGATCATCTGATCAAAGATCGGACATATGGAATGACAGTGGAAAAGTGATGGACCAAAAGACAGATCCACTGATAATTATAATCGTAGATGTATAAAATTTGAGTTCTGGTTAAAGCATTTAGAGCGGGGTTTTGTTTGATTTCCCGTGTTTTTGTGTATTCATATATTTCTGATAAAAAGTGGTGATCAGGGTTTTAAGGCAAAAGTGGAATAAAACAACTATGATAATGTAATGGGTTCTGATAGCTTAAGCGATTCCATTTTTAAAGGAAAAGCACCAAACTATGCTTCTGACATGTATATGTGGGCATGGAGCTTTAAAGGTTTATAATGGTGAAATAGTCCCAATAAGGTGTTAGGGTGTGGCAACCATATGGTTGCATCAAACCCTCTCACATAAGGGTTTCCAAGTTGAAGACAGATTTGGATTTTCTAAAACAATGTAGAGACTCTTCCCTTGTTCCTCTGTTCACTTATATTAAGCACCCTCTTAATAATTCTAGTGGCTGTTGTATTTTTCTTAATGCTAGCATGGTATTGGTTCATTTGGAGATTGGCAGGGTGAGAAAGGTGACGGATTTCAATTCTCATAATTTGTAATCTCTCCATTTGGAACTTTCAAATCAGATCTCTACTCCCCTTTGGTCAAGGATCAAGGCATGCTCGGCTCTTAAATCTTCTCGTCTGGAAGAAATATGTAAAGTAAGGTAGTCCAAGAAGTTCAGTAAGCCCTAGGAGAAATTCATCTTGTAGCCTAATGAGTCTAGTTTCTTTCGTGGTCCTTCTAGAAGAAGAATTAATTCTAATCAAATCTCTGCTCTCTAATCTTGGGTTGACGATGTTTCTCACCCTTTTGCCATCGAAGGTGAAGGTGGAACAATCTCGTATTCACCGGGTGAGATTCCCTCAAGTTCATTGTCTGTTAATTCTTCTTTGGTTTATGTTGGTTCCAATAATAGTGGAAGTGGTTATATTAATAATAATATTCAATTAAATAATAAAATAATAATAATAATAATTGGTTTAATAGTAATACTAATAATAGTGATTACATTTTCACCTCACATAGGAATAATAATATTAATAATAGCAATAATAATTTATGTTTGGATAATGACGATGATAATAATAATAATTATTATAATATCACTAGGCGTAATAATGATAATAATATTAATGAGGTTAGTGACTCTGTTTTCAATTCTGATGATTGTAATAATAATAGGATTGGTAATAATACTCTCAATTTTGATAATATTGGTTGTTCTAATTTTCTTTCCTCTTCTAGTAATAGGGTTGTCAATCTCTCTAGCTTTTCTTTTGATCGCCCTGTCTTTAGTCTTTTGCAGAAAGGTTTAAATTTTTCTCTTGCTCCTAGAAAGACCCTGATTGACAATATCATGTGTGACATTGAATATGGTATTAGAGACTTACCGAATGTAACTAAAGATATCGTTCGTCAAGACTGTGTGGTTGTCCTTAGAAAGTCAAAGCCCCCTAAGAATAACACAGCAAACCTGAGTTTGATGCTCTCAAATCGTTAAAAGATAATAAGAATATTGTTGTTCTCAAAGCCAACAAAGGTGGTCCTCTGGTTATTCTTGATAAATATGATTACTGTCAAAAGATGTTGGACCACGTCCATAATAACGGGAGCTACAAGAAACTCAACAAGAATCCTCTGAAGAAGATTTCCAAAAGTGTGGCTCTTACTATAAAGGCTAGTAGCTTAGTCAACTCGTTCAGTCATAGGCTTATTGAAAGTTGCACTCTTACCCCTAGAATCTATGGTCTGCCAAAGATTCATTAGGAAGGGGCTCCTCTGAGACCCATTGTCAACACGATTGGAGGGCCAACTTATCTTCTTGCTAATATTTAGCCCAGAAGCTTAAGCCCCTTGTTGGCCATACAGAATCCTTCATCAAGGACTCTACATCATTTGTTAATGAGTTAAAGAGTTTCAAACTTGATCCAGATGACAAGCTTGTGAGCTTCAATGTGGTCTCTCTCTACACTAATATCCCTATCAACGAGGCCATCGAAGTCATCAAGCGCATCACAAATCCTGATACAGCTTATTTAGTTGGTATTTGTCTTACTTCTACTTTCTTTTCATTCGATGGGGAATTCTATGACCAAACTTGCGGTGTCGCCATGGGTTCCCCCCTCTCCCCTGTGGTAGCTAATTTATTAATGGAGGATTTTGAATCAAAGGCCTTATCCTCTTCTTGTCTCCTGCCTAAGTTGTGGAAAAGGTTTGTGGATGACACTTGTGTCATCGGGTCCCATGGTAAAGAAAAGTTGGAACTATTTTTCCTCCATCTTAGCAATCAATCTAGTTCTATAAAGTTCACCATGGAATTTGAATGTAATGGTAGTCTTCCCTTCCTTGACGTCCTCCTCTCAAGGAATGATAATGGCTCTTTCTCTCATTAGGTATATCGTAAGAAAACTCATACGGAACAATATCTTCATGCTAATTCTCATCATTTCCCAGCTCAAAAGCTTGGTGTTCTCAACACCTTAGCGACTAGAGCTTTAACATTTTCTGATGAGAACCATCTCAAGGAAGAGAAAGCACATCTTCTAAGTGTTTTCTTTAATAATGGGTATGGTAGACACCAATGTACTAAGGCTTTCCTCAGAGCTGAAAAAGGTCCTAGTGCTAAGAAAGATACCAAGAATCGATTTTCGGGTGTTCATCTTCCTTTCAACCAAGGGACCACTGACAAGATTGCAAGGATCCTAACGAAACATAAGGTGGCTTCAACCTTTCTACCTTTAAATACCATTCAGAGCTCCCTTAGATTTGTAAAAGACCCAGTGGACCCCAAGAATATGAAGGGTGCTTATGTTATCCCATGCTATTGTAGGACTCCCTACATTGGTGAGACTAGTCGCTTGATTAATCAAAGGATTCATGAGCATGCTGCCAACATCAGGCATGGCAGGACCTGCTCCTCTGCTTTGGCAGAGCACACAGATAAATCTAAGCATCACATATGCATTGAGGAGGCCCAAGTCGTTGCTAAGGTTAGTCATTTCCATTAATTGAGGAAGGCCCTAGAAATTGAAAAAATATCCAATAATTTGAATAGAGATGATGGTTGGAATATTAGTAGAGGTTGGGTCCTTGTCTTGTCCACCTAGGTTTTTTTTTTCTTTTTGTAGGTATTGGAATCCTTTTTATAGTATTTGTTGTTGATTTATTCTTCACTAAAGTTTATTTTCTTGATCCTTTGTGTTTTTTATGTATTTTATCATCAGATTCGTTCTTAAATCCTTTTAGTATTTTTGTCATTTGTTTAATGGGCATGAGCCCCAGCTTTTATTGTTGACCCCGTTTTATTTATTGATTACTTTTCTTTGATATATATATATATATTATAGATATATCTATATATATATATATATTATATATATATATATATATATATATATTGACTTGTGTATTTTGTTTTATTTATTTTTTTTTCCATACAATTATTTTTAATTTTTTTTATTTTATTTCCATTAGTTATTTTATTTATCAAATTAGCTTGTCTCAATTAGGGTCTTCACTCATTTTTATAATTTTTGACTCCCCTCCTTTAAAGTTTGACTTTAATTATTTATTTATTTATTTTAAAAACTAGTTGTTTAATATAGTGGTTACTTATTAATATTTGTTTTAATAAAATCACATAAACTAATATCACAATTTAAATAATTTGTTAGGTTATTCCGACACATAGGAAATAGTTAAGTATAACTTGGTCTAGTGTAGAGTTAGGTAAAGTGTGTTTCTTTACTATGTACTTTTGTAACTTACAATCTGATGGTCACGATATGTAGTGATCTGACGGTTCATTCTCTCCTCGGTATTACAGACACTTGATCCGTGGCTTAGCATCTGATTGATCCATGATCTCTATTTCAAGAGCATGGAGGGCCATTTGTAGGGTAACTGTTTATGAGAGAAGCTTATGTAAATTTTCATTCTTTTATTAATAAATTGTCTAAAGTGGTCGTGTTGGCTCAGGCCATGGATTGTTTCTCTCCTTGAGGGTTTTAGCCACGTTAACAATACTAGTGTATTGATCCGTGATCTGTTTGTGAGTAGTGTCCTTTGTTGTTCCGTCTAAGGAACTTACCCTCTAAATTCCTACATGGTATCAGAGCTATTTGAGGGCCGCATCCTATGGTGATCCAAATCTGAAGCTGGTAGAAGTACATCCGACTGTCGTTTCCTATATCTACTGTTACTGACTGCTTCCAGGCTGAGAGGAATTCTCTATTGTGTTAGGATCATCTATTCCAGTGAGGCACTCCTTTCATTTGACACGGAAAGGTTTCTGGCAGCCCTAGCTACGTCATTTTTAAGATCTTGAGGTATACAATGTTTATTTGCAGTTTTTAGTTATTTTCTCTCTGTTTATTTTGGTTTATTTAGCTCTTTGTTTTTTTATCATTGGATCTATACCTTTCATTTTTGCATATTCTCTTTGCCTCACAACTCTATGCGATTTGAGAAAATCAGAAACAGGAGGGAAGTATTTTTCTCAAGCGTATGCTCTTTTCTGCCACGCCTTAGTGTGATCTTGAAAAATCAGAAACATTGAGGAAAATATTTAGTTTTCGGCTAAAGCTAACTTCAATTTGTTAGCTCTACTATATAACATTGATTCTATGAACGCTTGAGGCACACTCGGTCCTCGGTCATGCTCGAAGGAGGCCTATAAGGGTTACCCTCACCTTCTCTTCTACCACTCTCACCTTCCCTTTTATCTCCATTTCCTACGCTCTTTTGTTAAAAACCATATAAAACTCCATTGTTCTTAAGCCCGGAGTGCTTAAACCCATACCCTCATAAACCCACACCCACACGACCGCTCACCTTCACAAACCCTCCTCCGCAATCTTAGCCATTGGTCTTCGTCACCCCGATCCAACAATCCCCATCACATCCGACGAAAAACCCACATAATCAAATCTCCACCATCCGATCGTCTTCGCTGAAATTAGATGGTGTTCGCTCTCCCCGCGCCCGCAAACTATCGGGGTGATAACGCGCGATGAAAAGCGGTTTCGTCCTTCCCCTGCCACCACACTTCACACTATGAATGGAATAGCACGCCGCTGTCCTTTTACCACCTTGTGTCCAAAATCGATGCAACCAAAACAACTTACTACTTAGCCTCACGTTGCCACCCAATAACTCCCGCATGTCTCCTCCGCCTGATAGCCATAGGATCTATACGCCAAAAATCCAGCCGTTCACGATCGCCCCGCTACCATATCTCTCGATACTCTCCACCAAGAAATCCTTGTCGTTTATCCTCTTGATCTGAAAAATGATTTTCCTCCTCCATCCGACATATCTATCCTCCATGCGATACACACCCATGAACTGTTCCGTGCTCCTGAAGGACGAAGGTGGCCAGTCTACCAGTACTAGGTGCATTTCCTCAAAAACTACATTTAACAGGTAGTATGGCTGAGAAGGAAAAAGACCGAGCTCAAGTAGATAATCGCATTAAATGATTATGGTATTTCATCCTATACGACACCTCCAACCACCTAAGAAGGACAGCAGAGCACTTGAAGGGATCAGATTCATCCATTGAAGTAAGCAAATGCACCAGAGACTCCATCAGGCAATTAAAGTGGTTGGTGGTCAATTACGACCCCTTCATAATTAGCACGGTCAAGTGCCTTTGTAATGAAACTCTATATATAACCAGAAACAAGAGGTAATCAGGGTTGATAGTTGATGTTCTGATGTAAGGTTCAAATTCTGGAGACTATAACTACTTTGATAATTGCAGTGTCTTGTCTTATTTTCAGCTAATACAAGCTTCGTTTGCTATTATTTACTCACTTTACATTTTTCTTCTGTTCCAATCTATGCTTGATATGCTATATTTCTGAGCTCTTAATGTTTGGCATTAGAGAAGCTGTCATCCTATCTTTGTGTTAAAGTCTTGTATGTATTAGTGAATGAGTCATTCAGGTTTCTTTTCACCTAGTGCTGAAGCATTGTCATCTTGTCTGTGCATTAGGGAAATCGATTTGTAGACTTCCTTACTAGTTGCAGCCGGCCATCACGAGGTCTTGTGCATCTGTTGGTGTGGTTAGTATTCTCCATATTCACCCAACCTTCGAACTGTGAGTAATTGGTGGTCTAAAGCCTTGTAGTCTGGGGGTGTTCACGCATGTCTGGAGTTAAGCATAGTAGAAGTGGTTATCTGGCTTGAACAAGCATCATTCCTTCCATTCACCCATTTGCAACATTAATTTGATTTTTTACGTTCCCGATCATCTCCGAGTTACAACCTAGGAGAGTTTCTTGGGGTGATAACATTAATTGGCGCCATTGCCAGGGAGAGGAGATTGAAGCTCAGCTTCCCTGGGAAAACGACACAGTTCCAACTTTGATGATAGACAAAGCCTAGACACATTTCGAGTTGTAATAATCTATCTAGCAACTCCACTGGAGGATCAACCTAGTGGCAACTCCACATTATAGTTTTGGCTCAGTTTGTGAGGCATACCCGGAGAAATCCTCAGAAATCACCAGTTGACCCAGTGCCTAACCCTGAGAAGATTGCTAAGCAAAGGAAAACATCACAGAAAGGAGCATCAGGATGAAGTAAGCCTAAAAAACCTTATGTATCTCTGCAAGAAGGGCCTATAGCTGAGAATATATAGTTTGAAGATATAGAGCCTAGCATTGTTAGTGAAGAAATGCCCTCAGAGATTCATAAAGCTCCTTGTTCATTTAGTTCCCCTTTGGATCTCAGTCTAAAGAAAGCCTCCCATACAGTCCATCATATTCCCTTGTCTTTGTCATCTATTTCATTGCTTTCTGCTATCCAATCTGCCAATATCCTTCCACCTACCTTAATCATGGCAGGCCAACAAGCACCCACAAAGATGGAAAGAATCATAGCTGCTAGGTATGGACCCCTGGTCTTGCCTATTCCTTTGAATGCCATGCCTACTAGAGAGTATTAGAAATATATGCCCAAGTTCACTAGTACAGTGTTGGCATTATGTTTCTGGTATGGTTATATGTTACAGATGTTGTACTTGATGGCAACACCCATGGCATGGCTCTCAATATGATGAGAATTAAGAAGTACGCAGGAGAAAAGTTCACGGAATTTTATGCAGAGAAAAGTTTATAAAAGTTTATTTCATGTGGAGAAAAGTTCACGGAATTTTATGCAGAGAAAAGTTTATTTCATGTGGGAAAACTTACCTTTGGTCCATGGTAGTTAGTCCTTGGAATTTGAACCTATGGTTTTTGGACCATGGCATCTGGACAGACGTGTTGATCCCTAGTATTGAGTTGATGGTATTGGTTTGTTATGGTTTTGCCCCATATTATTGGTCCATGATTTGAGGAAGAGCTTGCCTATATAAAGCAAAGGAGATCATTTGGCTTGGGTATGCTTTTGGGTTGAATATCTTAAGATCTGAAATATTGGGTTATTGTTTCAAAAGCTCGATCGATATGAAAGTGAAGTGGAAAGCGAATCTGTGAAGGGTGATCTCTCGAGCGCTCCAGCTGCAGAAGTGTGGAGGCGCCACAGAAGGCGCAGTGCGGAGGCGCCACAAGAGACGCCACAGAAGGCGCAGTGCGGAGGTGCCACAAGAGACGCCACAGAGGCGCCACAGAAGGTGCAGTGCGGAGATGCCACAGAGGCGCCACAGAAGGCGCAGTGCGGAGGTGCCACAGGAGACGCCACACAGGCGCCATAGAAGGCACAGTGCGGAGACGCCACAGAAGGCGCAGTGCGGAGACGCCACAGAAGGCGCAGTGCGGAGATGCCACAGAAGGTGCAATGCGGAGGCGCCACAGAAGTCGCAATGCAAAGGCGCCACTAAAGGTGCAGTGCGGAGACGCCACATAGGCACCACAGAAGGCGCAGTGCGGAGGCGCCATAGAAGGCGCAGTGCAAAGGCGCCACAGAAGGCGCAGTGCGAAGACGCCACAGAAGGCGCAGTGCGGAGACGCCACAGAGGCGCCATAGAAGGTGTAGTGCGGAGATGCCACAGAGGCGCCACAGAGGGTGTAGTGCGGAGGTGCCACAGGAGATGCCACAGAGGCGCCACCGAAGGCACAGTTGCGGAGGTGCGCAGCGCAACAGAAGGCACAGCTACGGAGGTGCGCGGTGCCACAAAAGGTGAAGTGCGTAGTGACGCAGGCCGGAGAAAAGGAAATTGTGTATCTGTCTTAAGATCTTTTGTTGACTGATTTTTTTGTTGATAAGGTGTTCTGGGTTTAGTTTACTGTTATTGTGGATCTGGTTATCTGGGTGACTTACTGGTACTTGATGATCATTTGATGTTTATGGATCCAGTTTGAAAATTTATGAAAAGTGGTCCTTGAAAGAAAAGAAGTAGGGGGTTGTAGCTCCCTTCCAGGAGAGACTGGAAAACGAGAGAGAGTTGTAGCTCTCTGCAGGTTGCAGCCTGCGTACTGGTAAAGGACTGCACCAGTACAAGACCATTGTAAAAGGAGTTTCTAATTTGAAAGAAGATAGAGACATATTGCAGCAGGTGGTTTTCACCCACATTGGGTTTCCACCTTATATCTGGTGTTCTTTGATGTGACTGTCTGTTTTTCTTGCTCATTATTTTATGGTACTGATATGCAAAATAATTCAAAGTGTAAATAAGGAAGATTTGTTAAAAGAACTAGATAATACTGATTCACCCCCCCTCTCAGTATTATTTTCAACAATTGGTATCAGAGCACGTCCTTCTGAAGAAGCTTGATCGCTTGAAGGAAGATCTTTCATCATGAGCAACTAAGAGAGGGAAGCATCTATCAGGCCACCGATTTTTGATGGGACAAACTTCAACTATTGGAAGGTAAGAGTTACTGCATATCTTCAATCTCTTGGTACAGAAGTTTGGAACATCATAGAGACAAGCTACAATTTTCCCTCAACTACTCCTACAGATGCAGACGAGAAAAAGAAGTATGAAACAAATGAAAAAGCAGTCAGTACCTTATTAGGATGTATATCACAAACGGAATTCATGAAGGTAATGCACTATAAATCCGCAAAAGAGATATAGGACAAAATTGTCACAAGCTATGAAGGAGATGAACAGGTAAAGCGTGCCAAACTTCAAACTCTCAGGATTCAGTATGAGACTCTCAAGATGTATAATGATGAAAGTGTGGCTAACTAATTTCTTCGGGTAGATGAAGTTGTTAATTGTATGAAAAATTTGGTTGAAGAAATAAAAGAGGCTATTGTGGTTGAAAAGGTTCTAAGATCATTGTCCCCCAAGTTTGAATCTAAAGTATCTACAATAGAAGAAAAAGAAAATCTACGAATTCTTACTATGTCTCAGCTACATGGAATTCTAACTGCTTATGAAATGAGAAAGGAGGTCCATCAGATAGAAGAGAAGCTGCTTTCAAGGCATCAGGCAAAGGAGAGTATTATGAAGCAAGCCACATACCAGAAGAAGAAGAAGAAGAATCAAACTTTGTCAGAAATATTCAAAGGGGTTCTGGAAGGTTCAGAGGTAAGTTGCCTTTTAAATGCGTTGCTTGTGGAAGAGTAGGTCATTATGCTGCAAAATGTCCTTATAAGTATAAAGGAAAGGAACCTGCTAGATGGAACAAGAAACAGAAATAAGAAAAGCTACTACACTCATGAAGATAGTGATGGACTATCAAACAGTGATGAAGATAAACAAGGTAATGAATATAAACTATTAATGGCATTTGAAGACGATGATTATATGGATGCTATAGATGTGGATAACCTTTTTGAATAAATTACTAGACTCAAGAGATGTATAGAAGAAAAGAATATGATCATTGATACTCTACAATTTCAAATTGATGAAAAGGAAAAACATTTTGAAAAGTTAGAAGGTGAAATTGTTGCTCTTAGAAAAGAGATTGAGAAAACAAAAGCTATTAATCTTAAGTTTGTCAAAGGATCTGAAACTCTAGATGAGATTATCAATGTACAGCGTTCCCCTCTAAATAAGACAGGTCTGGGCTATAATGGAGAAACTTCTCAGTCATCCACTTCAAAAAGTTATCTTGATGCAGCAAAAAGAAGTGAGCAAAAGCACAATGGAGACTATCAGGTAAAGCAGGGACAAATTGAAAACAAAGACTATTAGGGCAATCTGTTTTAAGAGTGAAAAAAAGCTACAACCAGCCACAGGTAAAGTCTTCTCAATTTGGTTCAAGAATGAATAACAATAGAGATTACAATCACTTTGCCGGTAGATTTGATAACCACAAAAGTTTCTTCAATGGACGATGTTTTTCTTGTCATAACTTTGGTCACAAAGCAGCTCAATGTGTTGCATATAAGACGATCATGACTAGAGAAGCTCAAAAACAAAGAAGTATGACCGGGATTACAAAAAGGACCTACAACAACTTTTCGGCTCTTGAAAATGAAGTTGAATGTTCTATTTGCAATAACTTTGGTCATGAAGATTCTGAATGCAGGAGGAGGTTTCAGCAGAAAAAGGAACAAGCCTCAAGCACCAAAACATGGAGAATAAAGGAACCACAAACAGAAAGATGTGGGATAGCATTTTATGCAGAGGGACAAGAAAATCTATGGTACATTGACAGTGGATGTTCGAAGCATATGACAGGTGAGAAAGAAAAACTTGAGTCTTACTCTGCTCTAGAAAAGGGAAATAAAGTTTCTTTTGGAAATGATACTCCTGCAACTATAAAAGGAAAAGGTATTTATCGGTTAAAAGAAAAGGTCAAGGCTGGAAATGTTTTGTATGTTGATGGATTGAAGCATAATCTTCTAAGTGTTAGACAGATGTGTGATCAAAGAACCGAGGTAATATTCAGGTCAAATGGATGTCTTGTTCGTGATCTTGATACAGGTAAAAAAGTGATCAAAGGCAAAAGAACTCCAAATAATCTGTACATATTTGAAGAAGAACAACAACAATGCTATTTGAGCAAGGATGATGAGCACTGGTTATGGCATCGGAGGTTGGGGCATCTAAGATTTTCACAAATAAGGAAAGCATGCAAATATCAGGCAGTTCGTGATCTTCCAGATATCAAAATTCCTGACAACACCATATGCAAATCATGTCAGTTTGGAAAACAAATAAGAACTAACTTTCCAGAGAAGGAAGGATCAGCTAGCATGCCTCTTGAGCTAGTACATACAGATACATGTGGTCGATTCAGGAAAACAACACCTCGAGGAGAAGAATACTTGATATTATTCATTGACGATTTCTCCAAGTTTGTCTGGTTAGGATTTATGAAGCACAAAGATGAAGAATTCGAAAAATTCAAATCCTTCAAAGCCTTGGTTGAAAATGAATCAGCTCACAAAATTAAGTGCCTCAGATCTGACAGAGGTGGGGAGTTTACCTCAAATGAATTTTTCGATTTCTGTGAAGAACATGGGATAAGAAGAGAATTCTCTACAGCTAGAACTCCTCAGCAAAATGGAGTGGTGGAAAGAATGAACAGAACAGTCCAACAAATTGCTCGTGTTATGCTTGATGAGTCAGGAACTCCTGCAACTTTCTGGGGTGAAGCTGCTCATGCTGCGGTGGTTATTCTCGACAAAACAAATGTCCGGGTGAACAACACTCAAACTCCTCATGAGCTCTGGAATGGTAAGACTCCTTCGGTAAAGCACTTCAATATATTTGGGAGCAAATGCTATATTAAGAATACTGATGAGCAGCTTGGCACACTTGAACCTAGAGCAGATGAAGGCATTCTTCTTGGTTACTCTCCACATAGCAAAGCATACAAGTGCTACAATAAAAGACTTGGCAGAATTGTTGAAAGCATTGATGTAGTGGTTGATGAGAAGGGATACATCCCTAGACAAGTACATCATGAAGAAATCGAAGAAGATGAAGGCTACCCTCAACAACAGAATGATGAAGAACCTCAAGAAGAACCTCAAGAAGAACCAGAGGAGCAGACAAGAATAGAAGAAAAGATTCCATCCAGATATGTTCAGAAGAATCATCCAGAATCTCAGATTATGGGGCAGAACGAAGCAGGTGTACAAACAAGAAGAACAGTTGCAGAAGCCTCAAGCTATTTGGCATTACTCTCCTCTACTGAACCACAAAATGTGAAAGAGGCATGCAAAGATGAATGTTGGATAAAAGCAATGGATGAATAACTTGAGAAAATCGAAAGGAACAACACTTGCGAACTGGTTCCTAGACCAAAGGATAAGAATGTTATCAGAACAAAATGGGTCTTCAAAAATAAATTGAATGAAAATGGAGAAGTAATTAGAAACAAGACCAGACTTGTTTGTAAAGGGTATGCACAGCAAGAAGGAATAGACTTTGAAGAAACATTTTCTCCTGTTGCAAGACTTGAAGCCATCCGAATGTTCCTTGCTCTCTCAAGTTTTCAAAACTTCAAAGTATTTCAAATGGACGTAAAATCAACCTTTCTGAATGGAGACTTGGAAGAAGAAGTATATATTGAACAGCCAGATGGGTTTATTCTTGGAAATGATCCAAATCTTGTATGTAGATTGAAAAAGGCCCTCTATGGTGTCAAGCAAGCTCCAAGGGTTTGGTACTACTATTTGGACAAATATCTTCATCAACAATGTTTTTCAAAAGGATCAACAGATAGAAATCTTTATATAAAAGTTGAAAATGACAAATTGCTAATACTTGTTGTGTATTTAGATGACATAATTTTTGGCAGCAGCAATGAAGAAGACATGAGTCAAAGCTTTGCCTTGGTCATGCAGAAAGAATTTGAAATGTCCTTGCTGGGAGAATTGACATATTTCCTTGGTTTGCAAATCCAACAAAAGGAAGGAGGAATTTTTTTATCTCAAACCAAGTATCTCAAATAGATCTTGAAGAAATATGGCATGGAAGATGCAAAACCAGTATGTACACCCATGGTCACAGGATGTAGCCTCAGTGCAAATGATGAATCTGCAGCAGTACATCAACCAACCTACAGATCTATGATTGGAAGTCTACTTTATTTGACAGGTACCCGACCGGACATCATGCATGCAGTATGAATAGTTGGAAGATTTCAGGCAAATCCAAAGGAGACTCATCTTCAGGCAGTGAAGAGAATTTTCGAATATCTTCAAGGGACACAAAATTATGGCTTATGGTATCCTAGAGATACAGATCTCACACTTCATGCTTATACAGATG
>APFE030818302.1:168087-183284 GCA_000404065.3 Pinus taeda | reverse complement strand
TACACCAAGAAAGTGGGCAAGTCTCTTATCATTCTTGTTCTTTATGTTGATGATCTTATCCTCACTGGTAGTGATCCCAACCTTATCAACCATGTGAAGTATAACCTTAAAAATAATTTTTAAATGACAGACTTAGGACACTTGCATTATTTTCTTGGTCTTCAAGTCTTACAATCCAAGGAAGGTATTTCCATTTCCCAATCCAAGTATGCCTGTGATCTTCTACGCCATTTTCACATGGAAGACTGTAAGACAACTCCTTCTCCCTTTCATTCTGGAGCCAAACTTTCAGTCACTTGTACTTCTCATGAAGTTGATGCTACCTTATACCATCAACTTGTAGGAAAACTTTTGTATCTAACCCAAACTCCTCCTGACCTTTCCTTTGTTGTTGGCCTTGTTGCTCGGTTTATGCAAAACCCACGTGAAAGTCATTGGAAAGTAGCTAAAAGAATACTTCATTATGTTTGAGGTAAAGTTCAGTTTGGAATTCATTACAGTGCTGAAGCATCTCCTCTATTGGTTGGTTTCACTCATTTCGATTGGGCTGGTGACTTTGATGATCAGAAGTCTACTGCAGGTTATGTGTTCACTCTTGGTTCAGGACCTATTACATGGGCTTGCAAGAAACAAGGTGCAATTTCTCTTTCTTCAGCAGAACCAGAGTATCATGGTGCCATAGAAGCTAGTAAGGAAGCCTTGTGGCTTCCTCAGATCCTATCAGAGTTTGGCTTTCAGCAGCAGCATCCAACTACACTTTGGTGTGATAATCAAAGTGCCATTCAACTATGCAAAGATCTAGTCCAACATCAGTGTAGCAAACACATTGAACTGCACATGCACTTCATCAGAAATCAGAAAGCTCATTCATGACCATGTTCTTGAAGTGAAATATTGTTCAACAGATGATCAAGTTGCAGACATCTTTACAAAGGCTCTCACAGAGGCGAAGTTTACTAAACTTCGATTTATAGTTGGAGTTTAAGGAATTTGTCACTAAGGGGGGATAGGCTCTAGTGCCTCCTTCCTTCTCCTATTGTGTCATATTTGTAAATCCTTCAATCCTATCCCAAGTTGTTCTTAAGGGGGGATGTTAGGATATTCTGACACAAAGGAAATAGTTAAGTATAACTTGGTCTAGTGTAGAGTTAGGTAAAGTGTGTTTCTTTACTATGTCCTTTTGTAACTAACAATCTGACGGTCATGATATGTAGTGATCCCAGGTTCATTCTCTCCTCGGTATTACTGACACCTGTGGCTTAGCACTCGATTGGTCCATGATATCTATTTAAAGAGCATGGAGGGTCATTTGCAGGTTAACTGTTCATGAGAGAAGCTTATGTAAAATTCCATTCTTTTATTAATAAATTGCCTAAAGTGGCCACGTTGGCTCAGGCCGTGGACTGTTTCCCTCTTTGAGGGTTTTAACCACGTCAAAAATACTGGTGTATTGATCTGTGATCTGTTTGTGAGTGGTGTCCTTTGGTGTTCTGTCTGTGGAACTTACCCTGTAAATTCCTACACTAATTTACCCAAACATGCCCCATAGTTTTGGCGCTTGATCTCCTAGGGTTAGGTTTTTGGATGTTTAAGGTTTTCCATTGTTTGTCAATAATAAATAGGCCCTTGAGCCTCATTGTAACACATTTCAGAGACATGTAGCTGCCACATCTCTCCTCAGAGATAAGCTACCATCACTTGAGCTATCTTATTTCCATTCTATTTGTAAGCATAGTTCAGTATTTTTCCATTAATGAAATGAAGTGTTTTTTCTGCCGCATTCTATCTTTATCATTATATCTGTAAGTCGTTTCTTTCATGTTTAAGTTTAGATCACATATGGGTTAAAAGGTTGTTGGACCTATTGACCTTAGATGTAAGGATTATAAACTTGCTGACCTTGGACATAAGGATTTTGAACCTACTGCTGCAGGGGTTCACCTGACCTTGAAAAGGTTGACCTTGGCCTTGAACAAGTTGACCTTCATGATATGCATATACGGCCTACTGATGCAAAGGATGAACTTATTCCTATTGCAAAGGTTGGCTTTGCTGTTGCAAAGGATGAGCTTGTGGCTATAAAGATTTCCATTGTTGCTGCAAAGGCTAGCCTTGTGAGGACAAAGGTTGAGAGGTATGCTACATAAACTGAGTTTGCGACTGCAAAGGTTGTTGCGACTATTGCAAAGGTTTCCCTTTCGGTTGTAGCAACTATCCTTGTTGCTGTAGTGCTTTCCCTTTTTGCAGTAAAGGTTTCCCTTGCTACTGCAAAGGTTGTCCTTGCAGCTGCAAAGGTTGCCCTTGCTGCTGCAAGGTTTGTTGGATAGTTCCTGGGGTTATACCTGGAAGGTATTGATAGTTCCCGAATTGAATCTGGCCATATCCACCAAGCATAGCAGGATGACCAGGATGAACATAAGGTATAGCTTAAGGAATGTAAGGCAAAGTAACCAAGGCTTGTGAACCATATGGAACATAAGTCGGTTGGAATGGAACCTGAGCCATGTATGGCTACTGGTATTGGATGTTACCTGACCCAAATGGACCAACATAGTTACGAATAGCACCATAAAATGGTTGATTCATTCCAACCATGTGATTTTGTAATCCACTCACATTGGTTTGGCCTGACATAAGAGGAATATTCAGATCTTGGCGCTGAGGTGGTGGCACAAGCTATTTATTCACTAGAGGAGTAGAAGGACTTACCGAGACCTGACATGAGATAGTCAGTTGGACTAGGAGAGTCAGTCAAAACGATGAAGCAAGTTGAGATGCAATGGTAGGTTGAATTGAAACTGAAGTGACTACAGTTTGAATAATTGGTTGAGAGGCTGTGTTTGAGATGAACAGACCTGATGTGGGCATAGCATTGGAAGATCAGATGAGATTCTGATATAATGACGAGGCACTAAGAGTGTCCAAAACCAACTAAGATATAGTTGTGTATCCATGTGGCAACATAGGTCCACTAGTACAAGAATAGGTGATAGACGTGATGTTTCTTGTATAAGGAAAGCCTTCTATAGGGAACTCAAATCCCTGCTCATCATCTATGTGAGGAGTATGAGTGTCAAAAACATTCGAATGACTAGGAGAGGATACTGGGATTTCTCCTTTTAACTCTGTAAAAAACAATTGACGCCGAAGAGCCGAAGATGAATGAGGAGACAACTCCAAAGGAACACCAGGCTGATTATACGGACTGTAAGGATGCTGAGGAGATACCACAAAAGGGCCTAGTGGATAAGAAACTAGTCTTTGTGGACTTTCAGGAGTCTTCAGACTCTCGAGAGTCTAGATAGGATTATCAGAGGATTTCGAGCTAGATTCGTAAAGTGACCCAATATTTGATGGAGGCAGATGAGATGAGAAAGGTTGAATACTCAGAACAATCCCAAGTTCAAAACCTTGATCCTGAAGTGACTGTGGAAGTTTAGGGAAAGTTTCTTTGGATGACCTTCTAGATGGAGGAGAGGAAGGGAAATGAGGCAAACCTGATGGTTCAGCCATGATGACTTTGTCTCAAACAAAAAGAGAAGAAATATTAATTTCAAGGCTTCTAAAATATATTAAGGATATACTTATGATGTGGTCTAGAATAAAATAATCAAGAATGTGATGTGATCGTGGGAAATATTTTTTAAGATGATGAAAGAGACTGATTCCTTTTCATGTTTTAAGAGACAAGAACAAGGAAAAGATGAATCTAGTCACTTTTGGTTTGAACTATATTGAAAGGACAAGTGCTAGATGATCTTTTAAATTTATAGAGTCAAAAAGACCAAAATGACTGCTTAGGATAATCTAGGAAAAACGGATTACCAGGTAACCGTGAGCTGCAAAATACCTCCTGGCAAACTGAAAAGTATGAGTAGGCAATCTCCCCAAATGCTAGTTTGGTTTATCACATTTACAAGGAGGAAGACATGACTTCCTATGGATAAAGGATTTCAAACCTATTGGGGTCTCCATTTATATACTCGACGGTATGGGGAGAACAAGTCCATACTAGTGCTATCTAATGTCGAAGCGAAAGAAATCTGTGAGGTTTAAAGATGCTGAAACATGTTTCTAGCCTAGACCTCTAAATGTAAGCATTTAGTTTCAAATGTGCCTTAGGTTAATTGAATATATTTTAAAGGTTTATCTTGAAATTAAGTCTCAGTTTTCAGGTCTTATTGATGTCACCTAAAAAATTCTTATGTGCAGCTATATGAGACAAAACCCTTTCAATTCCATGAATACTTACACTAATTGAGAAAAGAGAAAGAAATCAATGTAACAAACAAGCAACTGAAGGTAATATGACTCTTCACTACTTCACTTTTCAAAAAAAAAACTATGAAAATTCTTCCCACTTCCTACTCTTCCTACTAGATGCACTTCAACTAGTCCTTTTAACAATAAAAGAAGTTCACTTCATTTCAACTGCTCATGATGATGTAATTTTAGCTTTCAATGATGCTACTTAATGTAACATATTAATTAAAAAAACTAGAGTGATGTATTTTCTTCAATGGAATGCTAGAATTAATCTTTCACATAAACATTTCAATGAAAATTTTCAAACAACCAAACATCAATCATATGCAAAGCATGATAAAAAGAAATCCTTTCAAACCAAATATGAAAAAGATTGAATCGAAACAAACTGAGCAATGTAATTTATGCTCAAAAAAGAGACATTCAACAAGAAAAGAGAAAATGAAACTTTTTCACTCGTTCAATTGGAAACATAGAAGTATAGATGCAAGGAATAAAACATGAAATGCATGAAGCAACAAATCACCAACTTGATTTGATATGCATATAATCAAATGAATGGACAATGTCCTAGATGCCCTAGGAACAAAAACTATCCAAAAAACTCAAAAAATCAAGTAATGTAATCTCAAACAAATCAAGCAAACAAATCAGGCTAACAAATCATTCTAGCCAGGAATAATAAAGACAAACAAGCCAAGAAACATAATCTATGAGGACAAGACACACTGATAATGATTTAAGAGAAACCCTAACTTTAATTTACAGGAATCAACATGACTTTCTAACTAGCAACTGACGCCATAAGGGGCTGTGGCACGACTATGCAAGAGGAACTCATTCTAGTCAGCACTACTATTAGCAAAATAATAGCATTGATTGAGGGATTCAAAGAAAAAAAAATCCAGAAACCAAAACCAGACCTATCAGTCTAAATTCAAGAATCAAATTAGTAGATAATGTAAAGTACATATTACAAAAGAGAAAGAGTGATGCAACAAAAGTTGTCACAAATAATGAAATGAAAAAAAATCCAAAGAGAGGGATGGCTCTCGAGCAGATTCACCAATTTGTGGAGTAGGAATATTCTCTCTATGGACATACACAATCCCTCTAGTCTAGGAGAGAGGGCCTAGCCACAAAAAAGACTATATGACCTAAGTTCCCTTAGATTGAGAATGGATAAGATCCTACCTCTTGTATCACTTATCCTTGCTTGATGAAGTCCTTGTGTCTTTGCTCCAATGATCAACTCCTTAATGTCAATCAAGCAGATGAAACAAATAGTCAAGAAACCAAAGAACACATGATAAAATACAATAGATTCAACCTACTTAAGAGGTTAAAGAGTCATAAGCTACCAAATACCATATGTGATTGATATAGGAAACAAAATATCAATTGTATTATTATGACAAAAAGGAAAGTACAACCTTCGCCTTAGCGTTGCAGGTTTCTTTCGACGTGTTCGGGTTCCTGCACAACTGTTAGCATCTCATGATTCAATTAAAACAATAGAATTTCAAGGCTTCTTCTTCTTTTCTCCAAACTAAACAAAATACAAACTTATTCTCCCTTTAAAAGTGCAAACTAGAAGACTAAGGCTATCAAGAGTTGTTTAGGCTATCAATATTTTGCAGATTATTCAAGCCCTTCCATTAGCTAGCTGAGGTTGGAATAGGAGAAGTCTATATAGCTTAAGAGAGGGGAAATGGATTCTCTTATGATGGGAGAGGTCTCATCCCTTTTGGGTTGTTCCATTTTAATAGGGGAAAGGAGCCCAAATAGTCTCTCTTGACTCTATCTCGATTAACCATTTACCAGAGTTCCGTTCACGAAGCTTCTAGACTTAGAAGCTTTGACTCCATTTTTAAAAAACTTTGCAAAAAAGGGTCAGTGCGATTAATGGATGGATACATGCACTGATCGATGCTAGGCTCAACGTTAAACTCTACAAATTAGCACGAGGAAGAAATTGAGGGATAACACCCACGTTTAAAACTGAGTTTGAAGGAATATTCTCTGGAAATGATGCAAGAGGGAAATGTTTTGCACATGAAGAGTGATTTAAAGACAAGTTCTTCATGATAGGAAAATGCATGAGGCTCACTGTAGAGGTCCTCCAGGATTGAGGAAGGGGAGTACAAGGACAGTGACAAAATGGCATGTAACACCGCATCAACCCAAAATATCAATTTTACATTCTTGAAAAACATCATGGAGTACACCATATTTAAGATTGTCCTATTCATTCTTTAATATACTTCGTTCTGTTGGGGATTATAAGGCACAATTGTTTTATGTTTGATCGCATGTTCGTGAAGATAGTTTTTAAATTCATTTGAAGTGTATTCTTTTCCATTATCAGTGTGAATAGAGCCAATATGAGACTGTGCATCATTTTAAATCCATGTATGAAAGTTCTTGAATGTTTGAAAATCATTATATTTGTTATTCAATAAATAAACCCAACACTTTCTGGTGTAATCATCAATAAATGTCATCATATATTTATTTCCATTTGCAGAAGGAACATGAATTGGTCCACATAAATATGAATGAATGAGTTCAAGTTTTCTATGTGCTCTGGAATGTGAATCATGAAAAGACTGTTTGCTATGATATCCTAGAATGTAAGCCTCACATTGCTTAAGTTTTCTAGGAATTGCAGGCAAGTAGTAACACCATTTTTCTTCAACAAGCAAAGGCTTTCATAGTTCAAGCATCCAAATCTAGCATGCCATAATAGACTTGATGGAAATACACCTTCATCATAATGAGAATTGTATGAGAAATTTTGTGCATGAGCAAAGGTACCTTGCAGCTTGAGAAGTCTTTCTTCTTCTATCCCGTCTTGACAAGTGAGTGATTTAATGCTTTTCTCACCTAAACCT
Organism: Pinus taeda; assembly: GCA_000404065.3. Taxonomy (NCBI): domain Eukaryota; kingdom Viridiplantae; phylum Streptophyta; class Pinopsida; order Pinales; family Pinaceae; genus Pinus; species Pinus taeda. Next base: position 176,124 of record APFE030818302.1, on the reverse strand, counting down.
TGTCATCAAACATATGAATGGAGTTTCCTTTTTGGCGGATGTGGACCAAGGACAATAAGTTTCTCCTTAGCTGTGGGAGATATAAGACATCATGCAAAAGAAAGTCTAGAAGACCAGGTAATTTGAGCCTGATTATGGCAAGCCTTGATGGTTTGAGTTTTGATTTGTCTACAAATTATATTGCTCCATCAAAATTGTTAGTAAATTCTTCAAAAAAATCTCTTCTAAAATTCATGTGGCAATTTTTTCCTGAATCAAGCAACCAATCATTTTGCCAAGAAGCAAGTGAAGCATTAAACAAGTCTTCATTTACTCCAATATTACAATGTGCCACAACATAGTGAGCATATTCAGGTACTTTACCTTTCTCTTTGTCATTAGTTTTACCTTTGGGTTGATTTCCTTCTTGCTCAATTATGTCCCAAGGAAACTTTCATGTGGATGCATCATGTGATCCATATCTATTGCAATGTATGAAATGAAAATCTTACTTTTCTCCTTGAGAGTGTCTGCACCCCTACCTCTAAAATTTCTTCTTCCTCTTACTCTTCAACAACCTCTTCCTTTGGAAGAATCTTAAGCAAGATTCTTCTCTCTATGTGCAAGACACAAAAGCTCTTCAGAATACTGAAGAGCTCTCTTCTTCCCAAAATTTTTCTGTCTCTCAGCAAATTTATTGACAAGGGAGTCAAAGGTAATTTCTTTGAGGTTTCCATTTTCTTGCAATGACTTAAGATAATTTGAATAAGTAGGATAAAGTGACTTGAAAAAAGCTATCAGAGGAATGTCTAATTCAACGTTAGTGACTTTGATATCATGCATAATAGATTTACTTCTGATGCAAGAGCAAGAGGATCATCGTTTTGTAATTCAAGGTTGAACAATTTAATAATGAATTGAGAAACTTCAAGTGCAGAGTGTGAGTCATAGAGTTCCTTCAATTTTTGTAAGGCTTCGAAAGCATTTGAAAATGGAAAAATATGGTGACTCACCTCTTCATTTACAGATGTTGCAATCAATAAGCCTTACTATTCTTATTTTCCCAAATGGTGAATTCCTTGTCTAAGGTAAGATTTTTTGGTTCTTTGTCTCCTTCTCCAACACACACTCCTTTCCACAGCTAATTAAAAATGAGAGTGGTTTTGATCTTTCATGACCATTTTGGATAGTTCTCCTCTGTGGTGAGAACCACCACTCCCACAATAGATATTAATGAATGCATTGTAAAATCTGTGTACTGTAAGAAAAATATACTTGTGTTGCCAATATGTTGTAAGAAATAGCACTTCTAGTGGTAGTTTTGTAAAAACAAATTATAATTATAATATCAATATGTAGAAGAGGTATTATATGAGGGAGGCGGTGGGAACCACCCAGTAATATATGAAATGTAGACAACCTGATATGGAGGCCAGACGAGGGTCAAAGTATTAAGAGAAACACAATATTAAAAGGTGGTGGGAGTGAGTAATAAAAAATATATGGAATAAACTCTTATAAAACTTCAAACTGGAACATTCAATCTTTGGTGAGTAGTAGTATCCTGCACAAGTAAAAAGTCATGTATCTCATTCCCAAGTTTGGTACCCTCGTTCCAAGGTTTGGTGGCCATAATAATCCATTGAATGCATTGCCTTCCGACATGAGGGATCAACTATTTCAAGCTGCGATTAATTCCCCAAGGAGAGGAAAATTGGAAGAATGATCACACGTCACTATCACTGACCAACATTCTGGTAGACTAGAAGGAGATACCCCAAGAACTCATTTTCATGGTGGAACTTCTAGGTGTGAGAAAGGAGGTGATAAAGATACAGATGGGACCTCCAGACATCGTATCCTATAATAGAGAGGAAACTTGTATTATGGTGGAGGGGTTGTACATGCTGAGGATATTATCCTAGATAACGTAGAGCGTATAATATGCAGCACGGGGTGTGAGGGATTGCTCACTGCACTAGGGGTGTCGACTGTGCAAGGGGCTAGAGAGACCATATAATGCCTTTTGGGATACAATCAACACCACCATGATTAACACAGACACCATTACCACATAATATGAAAGCACCATTACCACATAGAGTTATATAAAAAAAACAATCTTCAACAAATATTTAACATAAAGGCAACATAATGTCACCTTTCTCATGCCACTCCACATTCGGCCCTCTGAACTTGGTGGTATCGGTTCACCTCACCGAATTGTTGGAATCATGGTATTGCTGCTATGAGGAATCTACCAATAGCATTGAATGCAGAATAGTGAGGAGCGGTTTGTGATTCTGCTATGTATTCAACAACATTCAATGCACAACATTGATTTGTCAGTCTGCAAAAATGTAGAATAGAGGCAGAGGGAGTTACAAGAGCAGGAAGCCAAAAATAGAGCAGTCTCTAATCCCATGTCGAGACAGGAGGTAACTCCTCAAATGAAATTGTATTTATTCATTTAGATTGCTCATAGTTATATACATGAGGGAGTGATTCTTGGGTTTCATCTCTCGATGACTCTTCCCTTTCCATTATTTAGTATTTACATTATTTACAACTATTCACCCAATCCCCATGATTAGGTGTCAACAAGTATTCTTCTATGCTTTATTCTTCACTCATTTTTAAGCTTTCAAACCTCATTCAAAAGGTTTGAAGTTTGGCCTGCTTGACTTTGTCATCTTGTTCATGACTCCGATTAAGCTTCACCCACACTTCCTTGATAGACTTACAATGCATAACCTTTATGAGTTCAAATTGAATAAGGCAAAAGCGAATGAAATTCCTGGATTTAGAATTATTTCCATACAATTTTTTACCATTAGCATAAGTGGGAGGGACACTAGGGACATCATAATATACTAGTACATATCTCCAAACATTTACTCCTAGAGACATAACATAGGCTTCCATCCTAACTTTCCATAAGGCATAGCTTGTCCCATCAAAGACTGATATCTTACTTGAGTAAGAATCATCACTCTCTTGAGTAGACATAATTCCTTATGGTTCTACCTTCCAATGGTTATATTGTTCCTAAAGGATCTTGGATTTGATAATAATTCTTGGAATAAGGAATTACTTGGGGGGGTGAATTAGTAATAGGGAAGTTCTTTCAATTTTAAGTATAAGTCTTTAAGTCTTTTCACTATGGTCAGTTAAATGTGAGAGATTTCATACACAATACAAATGATCAAAAAGATAAGGCATTCACATGTACATACAATCCATCACATGAGCAACATGCACATATTGAAGCATCGATTTTTACATGGAAATCGAAAGGGAAGAAACCACCAATCTGTTTTCTATTATGATGTAAATTAAGCACCTACATAATTACATCAATTTGTTTGTTAGCATCGTCTCATAGGAGGCACCAAACCCGTTAATATAGAAAGAACCTACTTTCCAAGATGCACCAACCTATTATGAATGTAGGCCACCACCTGCTCTAGCCACTTTTCTACCCTTCATACAATTTTCAAACTGAAAACAAGGGCAATTACATATACATAGAAATACAAATATGGTTAATTGCATTATCATACTTCTTCTCTTAGTCTTCTACTGTTCCACTGGCTCTCTTAGCCCCACACAACAACACCCTATCCTCTATGCGCAATTTCATATGCTCTATTATCGGCCTTCTACTTGACAGGGCCTCCACAACACTCTACTTCAACTATACACTTGGGCTAGTTGCTCAAATTTTGCACGCACTACTCCATACTCTTCAACATGTAAAAAAAAATACTATGTCCCCCCAGTTTCTCAATTGCAACCTTGAGTTTTGTTGCTCCGTGCACTAAGATCATTGTTGTCATTTTTGCCATCCACACTACCCAAGAGTGTACTCCTAGCATGACACTACATCCTACTATTATGTCTGACTTGGCCTCTTTCACTGCAAGAAACATGCAGAATGGGCTTTTGAGTGATCTATGTGCTGAAAATTGATTCTTAGTCCACTTGCACACTTCAACCAGATGTTGTCCTCTCAGTGAACAAATATCTTGTCCCCAAGGCTCTCCATGCTTATTCATGGCTTCATAGAGCTTGACTGGTACTTTCACATGGATTCTCTATTCCTCATTTATTTCTATAAGACATGCATGGCATATTAAACATGGATTTCTTTGAACATTGAGACAAGCCCAAAATTTCTTTTCTGAGAATTGTGGTCCATGTTGCCTTGACCCAACGATTTATTTAGTCACCATTAACTTCATCAACTAACTCCTCTGCATGCATTTACTCTCTAGCTACCAACTCATTCATCCTTTAACATTCTGCACTACAATATCAAAGTTGTAACATATCGTAGCTTTATTAACTGAGATCTAATGATATCATAGAGTTATGATGCCCTTAACCCCTTCTTATGCTGACACTTAGTCTCCTTTTTGCCATAGGACTCTTGCTTATGACCCGCAACTTCATAGTCCTTTGCATCAGAATATTAAAGCTCTCATATCTCATAACTTTTATTAAAAGTATGTTATGAAATTGGAAGAATCTGCTCTATGTTTGACCCCTTTTAGTTAGTCTTTCTCATTCTTCCACCATGGAATTGGGAACTATGACCAGGAACTTCATATACCACTATGGTGTTATATTAGAGCCTTTGTATATCATAACGTTTATTGAAAATACCTTACGAAATTGCAAAGTCCTGATTGGATTTTATCTCCCTCTACTTAGTTCTTTATCGCATTTCCTCCATAGGACTCAGTGTCGTGACTAGTGGCATAAAATTCAAGTGCGAAGGCCTTCAAGCTCGTGTTGGGGACCTAGATCCCTACATATTTCTCTACACCCTTGGTTTTTTTGGTTTCTTATGACTAAGTGCCAAGCATAATTACAACTCCTAGGCATTGAGTCATTCTAAAAAAGTTATTTCAAAGGAGTTATGAAAACTCTGACCCCTGAAGTTATTCATAGCTTAGGTGCTAATCCTTCTATGTGCCCTTGTTTCTTTTGGGTCCTCAAGACAGAGTTCCATTCCACATCAGAGCTCCTTTGTTGGATCAAAAATTTTCCATAATACAATTAGAAAGGAGTTACGAAAAATCCAACCTCCGAAACTCTGACCTTCAAGATGATGTCATGCTAATGTCATCAACTCCACATGACACCTTCTTAGTGGTGACATGGGTGACATCAATTTCTCCATTAGTCCACCCAAAATGTCAAATCTGACTGTACTACCACATCATGCTAGTGCCATCTGCCTCATTAGCTCCTCAGGGTCAATCACCTATTGCCATGTGTCCTATGGGAGGAGAGAGAAAGGGTTCCTAGACCTTTATTTTTTCAACGAATTCCTCTGTAATTCGTATTTCTCACAACCTCAACACTTTCAAAGAATTATAGTTATAAGGACTTATGAAACTCTGATCTCCAAAATTTCTAACATCTCAATGCCCCAAATTTCTTAGTTTCCTACCTTTTTCTGATATGATCATCCTTCTTAGCTTTTCGATCTTCATGCCATTCAGGTCCCTTTTTAAATAAACCACTGAGATCCAAAGCCTTTGATCTTCGATATTCTAACCTTCAATATGATTCCTACTCATCCTGTCTGATATTGGGTCCCAAAATTTTGCCCTACTTAGGACTTCAAGATCCTAACTTCGGTAGTCAATAACGTTTGATCCAGGAGGTCATTCACAAAATTCCACACACCATTGGAAATATATTTCAGAGCACTTTCCAGCGGAGAGGGTCTAATGTAGGCTTTGAGCCCATTTTCTACCTGAGAAATGAATGAAAACATTTTTTTTATTATTTTCACATTGACCCTTCTCTTTTGTCTAGAATCCTGGACTCCCAACCACCATAATCAACATTTTATGGCTTCTCCAAGAATCTTGCTACTATGGTGATTCTCTATAGAGAATTGCAGTAACCATGGAACTCCCCCCAAACTTGATACATAGCACATATCAATTCTAGCCCAATTACCATCACATTTAGGCTAGTGGACGTCAAAGCTAACATCTGCTACCACAACCATCCATGTTGATCTAGTTGACATCAATACGAACACAATTGCAACCACTAGCCATCTAGACAATGCGAAATATCAAACATCATCAAAACTCCTCCAATGGTATAATCGATTGCATTAGTTTGAATATTAAATGGATGCTTAAGAGTTGGAAGTGCTAGAACTGGTGCTATACTGATTTTGTCTTTCAAAGTGTTGAAGGCTTTTTGCTGCTTTCCTCCCCACTAAAAAAACTATTTGATACTTGTCAAAGCATGCAATGGTGCTGTAATGAGTGAGAAGTTAGCTATAAATCTTCTCCAATTATGAGATGCTACCAAAAATCTCCTCACTTCTATTAGATTGTTGGGTTTAGGCCAATTCACAATGACTTCAACTTTTGAAGGATAAATATTCAATTCACCCCCTCCTACAATATGACCCATCTAAACCAAATAGGTTTTCTCAAATTCATACTTAGACATATTCAAATACAACTCTTTATTCAAGACATCTAAAACTTGTTTCGCATGATTGACATGCTCTTCATGAGTCTTACTGAAAATTAGAATATCATCTAAGTAAACTAAGACAAATTCATCAAGGAATGGTCTCAATACATCATTCATAAATCTCATGAATGTTGCTAGTGCATTGCAAAGCCCAAATGGAATAATTAACCATTCAAACAAACTTTGTTTTGTCTTCAAAGAAGTTTTCCAAATATCACCTTCAGAAATACTGATATGAGGATAACCACTTCTCAATCTAAATTAGTGAAGTAAACAACATCCTTTAACTGATATAGAAAATCAATAATGCGAGGAAGAGGATAGTGATTCTTTACTGTGATTATGTTCAAATATCTAAAATACACACACATGCACCATCTACCATTCTTCTTTGGAAACAAGACAATAGGAGACCGAAAAGGAGATGTGCTTGGCTTGATGACCCCTTTGTCAAGCAGCTCGTGAATTTTCTTCTTGATTTCTACATTCTCCAAAACTGACATTCTTTAGATGCCAATATTTGGAAGTGGTGCATCCTACTACAAATAAATCTCATGTTGGATTCTTGTTTTAGGAGGCAAGCCTTCATATTCCTGAAACATCTTGTCATATGCGTTAACAACTTCAACCAATCCATGTTTGAGTTTAGAGTCACATCCTTTGAAAGCTTTAGATTCAACAATATATTTAGCTTTAAGCATCAACAACACAAAAATCTTACTAGAATTTACAAGCCTTTTCATTTGACCATCACATACAAGAGAAGTTCATCTTCTTGTGATCTGCTCTAAAAATATGCTCAAATCCATCTTTAAAAATATGATATTTTTTCTCATGAAGATAGAATACGTTTTTTCGTTCATACAAGTATGGGCTCCTGATGAGCTTTGGTATTGCAACAAGAATGCTACAACTCCCAAGGCTACCAAATTTATTTATCAACCCAGGTTTTGTACAAACTTAAGAGGTATCAACACTATATGTGCTGCATACAATGTGTACTTCCTTTGCTGTCATGATGTAATGGAGTGCCTGTACTGAAGCCAAATCCTAAACTAATTGCAGAAAATGAAATGTTTGAAATGGAACCTTAACATATTGCAAGAAAGAAAGTACAAGGAAAGAGACTGAAATCAAATGCTAAAACACACCATTTTCTAATTAACCGCTAAGAGCATTTTCCTGAAAAGAATGCTAATTTAACATGTTTTCAATCCTATTGTCCTAAGCATGCAGATTCAAACTATCAAACATTCTACTGTTGTGCATGTAAATAAAATAAATATGTTTTTCTTTGTCTTTTTCCATGTGAGACTGTGAAGCTAATATCTTTTGGTGATGTGACAGGTGGCTTGGAGATGATGGTGGAAGGTTGGAAGGCTTGGGAGACCTTTAGGTGACCTTGTGTGGTTTCCTGGAGGTTTCCCTCAATTCGGCCTCAAAACAGGCCACTACAGGAAAACCTACATGATGTACTAAAAACCTACAAGATCCCCTAAAAACCTACAGGATACAGCCGAGAGAAAAACTATGGGTGTTGGA
>APFE030818302.1:136975-167039 GCA_000404065.3 Pinus taeda | reverse complement strand
AAAACATTACTAGTCAAAAATCTAGAAATTCGTGAACTAGTGAGCTAGTAAATCTAAAAAATTCCTAACCAAATCAAGTGAAAATGCAATGGGTTATTTTTTGTTATGAACTATAATGTTTTTTTGATCTAATGCAAGTGGAACCAACTCGATTGAGATTTTTATCATGCTCTAAAATATAGCATAAATTTACTGTTCTTTACTAAAAAGGAGGTCCAACAATTTAGATTTGAGAATAAGAAGACTAATCCAACCAACTCAATGATTACTATGAACTTCCAAATATTTTCCAAGGATGAAATAATTCTTGTGATCGTGTAAAATAAATTTCATTAACTATTTAACTCAATCCTAGAACAAGAAATCATTAATTCTACATGTAGAAGTAGAAAGAAATAAAAGCTAGAGATGCATGTGAATAAACAGTGAAAAGAAGGAAAGAAAATGACACAAAAGGGCTTTGAGGTTCCTGAGATGGCTAAGCCCAAGGAAATTCAAAGACCTATGGAGGAGAACAAGATTTAGAAGCTGAAAATGACACAAATCTTCATTATTCCATCAATATGATTACATCCATGCAAGAAAATACAATGAAGCTACAAAAATACAAACTCTCTCCACCATAACACTAATGAAAAGCTCTCCCTCTAGAGGCAAATTAGACTTGGTAATTATACAAAATGATTATAAATCATTCCCCATGAATGGAGGAAGATTTCCCCACCAAAATCCCTTGATTAGTGGATCTGGTCCCCAATACTAGGAATTTGCATTAAATGGCAAGGAAAGCATTCCTAGATTTCTGAATCATTCCCTAGAGCCAAATCCAACTTGGTACTTATACAAAATTATTAGGAATCATTCCCCATGAATGGAGGAAACTTTCCCCACCGAAATCCCTTGATTAGTGGATATGGTCCCTTGATTAGTGGAACACATTCCTAGATTTTCTCAATCATTGGAGTTCCACAATTTGTGCCATAATTCCATAAGTTCTTGATGATTTATTATTTATTATTGATCCTCCTGTAGTAGAGAACAACTCCCTAAATTATCTTCTCCTCTAAATCTTCATAAGCTGCCCAATATTCTCATAATATTCCACAAAATAAATAATGTTAGGCACAAATATCCAATTATTCATAAACCTTCCTAATGAATATATTAAAGTTAAAAATATATTATCTAATTCAAAAAGAGAGGTTTAATGTGCTGAAGGATGGTAGTAGGCCTTAAATTATTGTTTAGTTCAGAGGCACAGGCTTTAATTTAAGTCTAATTTAGAGGCCCATCATACCCCCCTACTGGAAGTGTTTCTCATCCTCTCAGAAACTTAGTGACCTCATTATGCCTCATCCATAGTCTTGGTGGCCTCTCTCTTGTGCATTAAGAATCTTGGTTGTAATTTATACAAGGACAAGCTCAAAAACATAATTGTGAAAAGAAAAATCATTGTTTTTTGAGACCATTTTCTTGCCTTCTTGCCCTTTATTCAAGATGGGTTATTGAATATTTTTCAGTTTGGAAAGGTCTTCTACACTATTAACAACCTTTTTTTACCATTTTCAGCCATTTGGACACCTCTAATACCTTCACAATGCATTTAGGTGAGAACTAGGACATCCTATGGTAATTCCTGCCAAAATTACATGAGACCCTGTTAAAACTACAAGAAACCAATTTTGAGAATAAATGATAGTCTAGGGTTAGGGTAGGCCTTCAACTTGACTCCCATGCATTTCTCCCATTTTTAGGCCCTGGATAAAAGCTAGAAAGAGATTGGAGACCTCTTGGAACCCCTCTTTTCATCACTGTATTTTGAGTTCTATTTTGATGGTGAATCCCTTATTTCTTTTTGTTGCCTTCTTGTTCTTTTTTGTGGCCTAGGTGATTGCCTAATGGCCTTGGAGTTCTATGTTTTGATTAGGTCTCTCTTAGGCACTGCCATATTAGGTTTTAGCACAATTTGTTCCTTTCTTCCTTCTTGTAGCAACATTCTTCCTTCCTGTAGTAGTCATTCCTTCTTCCTTCAAAGTTTCTAACTATATGGGAGTGATGATAAATTATGTAGAGGGATGGGATGATGATGCTAGGGCTCAAAGGGAGTAGTGTAGGTTTGTGAAAATGGAGAGGATTCTATGTTTTCTTTTTTCAAGAATGAAATGGGATGGATGAATGATGAATAGATAGTGAATATGAAGTGGATGGAGGGACTGGAGTGTTGTGGTGACTTTGGCCTTTGCAAAAATTTCTTCTTTTAACTAATGTCCTCATTCTTTGAAATCATCACCCTTCATAATTTGACTTTTCAACATTCCATGAGTAAAGGAGTGAGCTGCAATTAACTAGTTGAAGGCAACTGAGGCTGCTGACCCATCCTTAGCTTATAAAACCTCATCTATCATGCATTGACAGCAAATTTCTAGTTATAATATGCTCAAGAGAAGAGGTCAAGAATATTGTATACCTTTACCTACTTGATGGCCTTCCTATACATGCTCTTTGTTGGAGAGTGAAATCCTTGCTTGTATTTACTGCATGTGTTTTTCTCTGATGTTGTTCCTTGATGTGCAGGTACTAGATGGTTGGTTCCCTCTTGTTAAATCCCCTTGTCATGTTTCTCTTATGGATGTGGAGGGTTGTATATGTCTCCTTATCATTGTTTGATGAATCCAACCTCTGGCTTTTCCCTTTAAAACTGCTCACTTCCAATCCTGTAGGTGTTGTCCTATATCCTTTAGGATCTTAAGGAATCATGTGTGTTTTTAGGACAATGACTTGTTGTGCCCATACCTCCCAAACGATATAATGGATTGACCTGAAACTTTATGACCATGTTTCCATCATCATTATGCACCTCCCCATAAAAACAATTTGGTCAATGGATGCACGAATCTCGAGAAAAAGTAAAAATGGCTGAAGGTGATGGAGGTCAATTTCTTGAAAACCGTGCACTAGAATTTTCTGAAATTGCTTGGGCATGTTACCATCATCCATATGCATCTCCCCGTGAAACAAAATTTTAAATGGATGCACAGATATCGCAAAAATGTAAACATGGTTGTAGGTGATGGAGGCAAATTTCTTAGAAAATGTGGTTGGAATTTGCTGAAATTGCTTGGGCATGTTACAACCATCCATATTCATCTCCCTATGAAACAAATTTTTAAATGGATGTATGGATATCGTGAAAATGCAAAAATGGCTGAAGGTGATGGAGATCAATTTCTTGGAAATCGTGCATTAGAATTTGCTGAAATTTCTTGAACATGTTACCATCATCCATATGTATCTCCCCCTAAAACAACTTGGGAAACGGATGCATGGTTTTCAAGTTATGGCAAAAACAAATTTCTTCTCTATGTATTTTTGTATTCTGTAGTAAAACAGAGCATCTTGTAGTTTTTTAAGACAACAAGGAAAATGAGTGGTAGAAGCTTGAGAATTATGGGTGGATGGTGAAAATAGATGAGGGTGATGGATTGGCATGGCCTTGGCCTTGTTGGAGCATGAGCGAAGTAGGAGAAAGTCAAAATTTGACTTCTTTTGACTAGGCTTGACCAATTTTCCTTTTGGTACCAACTTGTTCTTGTTGCTTGCACATGTTGGAGAATACATGTATGCATGGAGCAAGGATTTTTTTTTGTTCGTTTTCTTTTTTCTTCTAAGCCCTACTAGCCACCTCAATGATGTTTTCAACTAGTAGGTCTGCCTAGGTGCCTCAAAGGAGGTTTTCAACTAGGATCTTCTTTTTTTTCTCTTTTTTTTTCTTTTTTCCAACCCATTGATTGCCTCATGGATGTTTTTAATAAATGAGCTAATCTGAGGTGTCTCAAAGGAGGTTTTCACCTAAGATTTTTATTTTTTTCTCTTATTTTTCAATTTTTTATTTATTATTTTTTTTTTCTACCCTACTCTACTTGAAAAACAAAATCACTTTCAAGTATATGAATACTTCCAATGCAGCCATGTGCACATTAGGATGAAAGATAAAATTATTTGGAGGCTTGAAATGTATGCATTGACATGTACTTGGATTTTAAAGATCAAATGATTTGACTTTGATGATATCAAGCACATTTGAAGAAAAGGGTATTGCTGCAACTTAATGACTATCTGGAACCATATTTCAATATAGTTGTTATGCCCCTAGTCAAATTTCTGATTTGGAACATCTTGGATGTCTTCTTCTTCCATGACCTTCAAATATTCCTATTTTTGATGTTTGTTCTCTTGAAGACATGGAGGAATCGATGATAACCATGAGGGATATTTCTCAATATATGATTTTATTGTCTGCTCTTCATCAAGTGCAGCCCATGATTCTTTGATATTCTCTTTCAAATCTTCTTTCTCTGCATGTTATCCCTTAATGGAATCAAGAGAATCATTATTTTTAATAATATTTCTAAGCTATGGTGAATACTATTGAGCTCAAGAGGAGATGTTTGGAAGTGTTGTACCTCAACATTGTAAATGGGTTGAGCTACTTCAATGTGTGGGTTTAGAAATGGTGGTACAGATAGTTGAGTGGGAGTGTATATTTGAGATAGATGTGGATGGGGTTGTGGTTGTGTTGGAGGTGAATGGTAGGGATAAAATGGAGTTGGGTATGGAGGATATTGAGGACAATATTGAAGATATTGTGGATGGCTCCCATAAGTCCCTTGCCAATCTTTTTTCCAAGATTGGTTCTGGGGTTGAGATGGACAATGTTGCCAAGGAAAGGGTGTGTTCCAACTACTTTGAGGTGGATATGCATAACCTTGAAATTTGGTATTAGGTTCTTGCATCATACTAAGTTGAATAGGCTACCATGGTCCTCTTCGACCTACATAACATAGCTGCATTGGTGATTGACTTTCTCCATTGTCCTCTTGGTAAACTTCCTTGAACTTTGGTAATGATGGAAAATGTTTAACATCATGCGATTATGCAACACAAATATCAACATTTCCTTTTCCTTCATCTTGCATTCTTAACATTTCTACTTGTTTTGATAGATTTCTAAGAACTTTTGTTTTAAAATCATCAAACAAATTTCCAAGTTTAGCTTGACTTACCGACCTTGACGCTAATTTACCTACTTTTTCTTTTCCTCTTTATATGTGTTTGCATGTTTCACAAATTTCCTCAAATGATAATTGATATACATAACCTCTACTCATGAGATTAAGGATATCAATCCATTCATCCCTAATTGTTCTAAGTAAGAGAGTTTTTAGTTTGTTGGATCCTAAATGATGTAGTTTTTCCCTTTTAACATTATACATGAACCTCTCTATTAGGTCCTCAAGGCTCTCATCTTCTCTTTGATTCATTGTAAAGATTTCTTCCTTAAGATCATGATATTTATATTTTTCTATAAATATCTTTTGCATATCATTCCATAATATTATTGAACTAGTGCCTAAACTAATGAACCATTTAAGAGCTCTATCCTTCAATGTTGCTGGAAAAAATCTTAGTTTTTGAGTTTTTAATAAGTAACCATAAGATCTACAAACAATTTCAAATTCAAAGAGAAGGTTTCTGGATCCTCTAACCTTAGACCATGAAATTTGGGAAGAAAAGATGGAGGGATGTTCTTCATATGCACGTTGATATCACTATCTTGAATGCGAAATCCAATAGGATCTTCCTCATTGTCATCATCTCCATCCATTTCTTCTACATTCTTTGCCTTCTTCTCCTGCAAAAGGGAATGGTGATGTGGTTCTTACTGCACCACGTGATCAAATTGGGCGGGGGGGGGGGGTTGGGTTGGTGTTGGAGATTATTTTGTTTTTATGATTGAATGAAAACACTCATGCAATGCACTTTTCTATTTTTGAAATGAAATATGCCTAATGAAATATTTTGTTTTTTTAAAAAGTAAAAAAAAAAATGAATCAAGTAGGGAAGAAAACAATGCATACTTTGACACCTCCCCAGCAATGACGCCAAAATGTGATGAGCCTCGGTATTGCAACAAGAATGATGTAACTCCCAAGACTACCGACTTTAATTATCAACCTGGGGTTCGTACAAAATTAAGAGGTATCAACACTATATGTGCATCATACAATGTCTCCTTCCATTTCTGTCATGATGTAATGGAGTGTGTGTACTGAAGCCAAATCCTAAACTAATTGCAGAAAAATGAAATGTTCGAAGTGGAACCTTAACCTATTGCAAGAAATAATGTACAAGGAAAGAGACTGAAATCAAATGCTAAAAGACACCATTTTCTAATTAGCTGCTAAGAAACCATACTTCAAAAGAATTCTAAGTTAACACGTATGCAATTATACTACGCTAAGAAAGTAGATTCAAATCATCAAACCTTCTACTATTTTGCATGTAAATAAAATAAATATGTTTTTCTTTTTGTCATATTTCATCTGAGAGTGTGAAAGCTAATATCTTTTGGTGATGTGGCAGGTGGCTTGGAGATGATAGTGGATGTTTGGAATGCTTGGCCGACCCTTATGTGACCTTGTGTGCCTTCCTAGAGGTTTTCCCTCAATTCAGCCTCAAAACAGGCCACTATAGGAAAACCTATAGGATGTACTAAAAACCTACAGGATCCTCTTAAAACCTACAGGATACAACCGATAGCAAAAACATGGGCGTTGGAGGTGATGGAATGCTAAGGGAATGTGGTTGTTGGATGGAATGGAGTGAGAAAATCCATAGGATTACTCGAAACTCAAAACCAAAGTTGGGAGATGGATGGATTTGCTCAAAAAGATTGGAGAAGTTTCCTTGTGAAATGATGAAATTGGTGAGGGTTTAATGAAAAAGAAAATAAAATCCAAATTGGATGGGACAAATTTTGTTATTAAATATGATGTCTTAGGTACCTTTTCCAATTGGAATCACTAAAAAATACCTCTGTTAACCCATGCAAAAAAAAATAAAAAAACATTACTAGTCGGAAATCTAGAAATTCGAGAACTAGTGAGCTAGTACATCTAAAAAATGTCTAACCAAATCAAGTGAAATGAAATTGGGTAATTTTTATTATGAACTAGACTTTTTTTGTGATCTAATGCAAGTGGAACCAACTTTATTGAAGCTTGCTATGATGCTCTAAAAAATAGCATAATTTTATTGTTGTTTGCTAAAAAGGACATCTAACAATCTAGATTTGGGAATAAGAAGACTAATCCAACTAGCTCAATGAATACTATGAACTTCCAAAGATTTTCCAAGGATGAAATAATTCTTGTGATCCTTCAAAATAACTTTCATTAACCATTTAACTCAATCCTACAACAAGAAATAATTAATACTACATGCAGAAGTAGAAAGAAATAAAAACTAGAGATGCATGTGAACAAACCGTGAAAAGAAGGAAAGAAAATGATACAAAAGGGCTATGATGTTCCTCAGATGGCTAAGCCCAAGGAAAATCAGAGACCTATGGAGGAGAACAAGATTTAGAAGCTAAACATGACACTAATCTTCATTATTCCATCAATATGATTACATCCGTGCAAGAAAATACAATGGAGCTACAAAATACAAGCTTTCTCCACCATAACACTAATGAAAATCTCTCCATGTAGAGGAAAATTCGACTTGGTATTTATAAAAAATGATTATAAATCATTCCCCATGAGTGGAAGAAGATTTCCCCACCAAAATCCCTTGATTAGTGGATCTGTTCCCCAATACTAGGAATTTGCAATAAATGGCAAGGAAAACATTCCTAGATTTTCTCACTCATTCCCTAGAGCCAAATTCGACTTGGTACTTATACAAAATGATTAGGAATCATTCCCAATAAATGGAGGAAGCATTCCCCACCAAAATCCCTTGATTAGTGGATTTGGTCGCTTGATTAGTGGAACACATTCTTAGATTTTCCCAATAATTGGACTTCCACAATCTGCGCTGTAATTCCATAATATTTTATTGATTTACTATTTATTATTGATCCTCCTATAGTAGGGAACAATTCCATAAATTATCTCCTCCTCTAATCTTCATAACATGCCTAATATTCTCATAATATTCCACTAAAATAAAAAATATTAGGCACAAATATCCAATTATTCATAAACCTTCCTAATGAATATGTTAAAGTTAAAAATAAATTATCTAATGCAAAAAGAGAGGTTTAATATGCTGAAGGATGGCCATAGGCCTTAAATTATTGTTTAATTTAGAGGCATGGGCATTAATTTATGTCTAATTTAGAGGCCCATTAGCTCTGCAAAACAATTCCACATATGCCAAGTGGTACAAGACAAGCTCTACCTCATTAATAAAGTTTGCAGTGATAACGGACTTTGAGTTTACATTTTCTTGTTACTTGTAATTTGGCATCATCACATACCAAACGCAAAGGGTAGGGTTTAGTATGAGGTGTAGTTTCTAATTTTAGTTTCTTGATAATTAATTCAAAAATAAGATTGAGTTGGGAGGCACTAATAAACAAGGTATCAAATTTTGTATGTTTTGTATTGACCATAATATGAAAACGCTCAAATCTTTCTTTACCATTTTGAGACTCAATAGGCTTACTATAAGAACTAGTACTTGCATTAGAAGCTTTACCTTTCACTCCCATGGTTGTGATTTTGGTTTGATCGTCTGAATCATATCATAGATTTTGTTGAGTTGTAGCAACAATCTTTTGCTTTCCCTTGTTGTTGAACGTCTTTAGTATTATTTCTGGATGTAGTTTCCAACAATGGTCTTCATCATGGCCTTCTTTTGAACAATGTTTGCATGTAATTTTTTCTCTCTTTATTGACTATAGCATTCTTTTTTATTTTACCTTTAAAATTCCCCTTTCCTTTGTCTCCAAATTTAAATGGTTTCTTGCTAGTCTCTTAAGGAATATTCTTGTCTCTTGATTCTAAATGACTTACCTGAACACATACTTCATCTAGAATGGTGGGACTAAACATAAGTATAGTATGTATCAAATAGCTATGTAGTCCACCTATGTATTTAAGGAGAATGTCTTGTGAAGACAAATCTACACCCAAGATTAAATATATTCTAAATTCTTGTGTGTAACTTTGATCACTCTCACCTTTAGCGTGTCTAACATTTTGTGAATCCATAATTTCTCTTTGCATGTAAGATAATGGATAAAATTTCCTTCTTAATGCAACTACAAAATAATTCAAAGAAGAGATAATTTTACAACTTTTCCTCAAATCTTTTTGAGTTCTAACCCCACCAACTAAGAGCTACACTTTTCAAACAAAGAGAAGCAAGCTAGATCTTTATAACATCATCCTTAATCTTTTGAATCTCACAATAGACTTCAATTTGATGAAACCAATTATCCAACTTTTTAGAATTTAATTCCCCATTGTACATACACGAAAAGAAAAAGGGTCATTGGTGAGGGTCATGCCTATGAAGAACCTTTAAGGTCCATCACCAATGTCCTATATGGTGATGGTCCTTAAAAAAGCATTGTTGTAAGTGCATATAGTGATGGTCCTTAAAGGTTTTTCACCAAAGCCATTTTTATTGACACTTTTGGTGAGGGTCGTTAAAGGACCGCCACTAATTCTCTTTTTGGTGACACTTTTGGTGAGGGTCATTAAAGGCCCATCACTAATTCTCTATTTGGTGACACTTCTAGTGACGATCTTTTATTGCCCCTCACGAATTCTCTTTTTGGTTACTTTTAATGATGGTCAAAAAATGTTCATCATCAATGATCATTCCAATGAGTTTTTGATGACGCTATCTACTTGTTACTATATATTTTTCCAAAAGATAATGATTTAAGACCATTGTTGTGGATTCCTTTTCATTATGTGTCCAAGGCCATAGTGGTTAGAATCAATCAATTTTTTAAAAAGTAATTAATGTGTATCATTTCCCTCAAGTCATAAGCATATAATTTTCCCATGAGTCAACACATGATTAATCGCTATTAGGTTTATTATGTAGCAATTCCATTTAGATGAAGTTCCACTAGTGTGTGTAGGAACTGTATTATTTAATACATAATCAAGCTTTGTCGATTCTATTAATGAGGGAGACCTAGCACACCTTAACATGTTTTGGAACACATTAAAAATCCTTGGTACCTTGCATGTCTTGGAATGTCTTTGTACCTAGAACATATTGCCATGAGTAGGATGCCCAAGCACATGTTGGCATTCCCTAGCATAGCATAGAACTACCCTAACATGTGTTGGTATGCCATGTAGTCCGTAGCTTGCCTTGGAACACCTTGGCATAATATTGCATTGACATACATTAGCATTTGGAACACATTGGAACTTGGCATGTATTGGAATATATTATTAGTGTGTCTAACATGAAACTTTTGAAAAATATAAATTCCTAACTTATTAACCCTCTTATGTGTTCATTTCCTTTCATTTTAGCTTGTTTATTGCTTTTTCTGTCTTGAAACGCCTTGACGCATATTGGCATACTCTGGCATCCTACACATCCCATCATGTCTTATCATGCCTTGGCATGCTTTGGAACTATTTGGAAAATGTTAGCATACCCCAGAACTACCTAGAACACCCCATTACTTCTTGACATGCCCTGATATTCTGTGGCATGCCTTACCCATGCTTAGCATACTCATTGGCACTCCCTGCCACACCTCATTTTCATTCACTTCCATGCATTTTAACCTTGTACTCCCTAAGACTCCTCAATATGCATTGGCACTCTCTAGCACACCTTAGCACTCTTCAACATGCTATTCCACTTCATAGCATGCATCACACTCCTTGACACTCATTGGCACCTGGCACGTGTTGGCACTTGGAAAGTTTTAGAATGTTTGGCATATGTTGAGATGACTTGGTATACTTTGGCATGGTTTAATATTAAAGTTATTTGAAATCAATTATTGGAAAGTAGATGAGAAACAACATTGGAATATTTGGCACTTAGAATGCACTCACACTTGGCACTTGGCACCTATTCGAACCTAGTGTTGGTGTGCCTAGCATGCCCCTCATGGAAAAGGTAAATTGATGACTTATTAACCCTATTATGTGTTCATTTCCTTGTAGTTTAAGTTATTCCTCAATTTTGTGGCCTTGACAATACTTGACATGCATTATCACACCCTTTCACATCTTGGAATGCCTTAACACTTGGCACATATTAGCTTGTTTGGCATGCCTTCATACTATCTAGCACATGTTAGCATGCCCTAGAATTTCCTAACACACATTGTCAATTATGCCCTCATAGATAGTATTAAATTTTTCCACGAATTGGGAACCTTACATTCCTTAGAAAACCTTGGAACTCCCTAGTTTTCATGCCCTCATAGATAACCTTACTTTTGTTTCCACTTGGGAACCCAACCAATTCATTAGGAAAACAATATTGTGCCAACCCAAAGTATATTTGTTTTCTAAAATTGCTTTGTTGACACCTTATCACAACCATAGGATTGCCTCTTGCAAGTCCTATTTTGAACTTCTCCTAAAACACTTCATCCTTGGGACACCTGTAATTCAGTGACACTCCTTGGCACACACTCTTATTCGTTCATTTCCAAGCATTTTGACCTCGTTCTCCCTTGTGTTACCCTGACACTCCCTAACACTCCTCAACATCCATTGACATTGTCTGCCATGTTTTAGGACACCCTTTCATTCCTTTGCATGCCCTAACACTCCTTTTCTATCATTCCCTCACAAATACCCTTACTTTTCTTAAGACTTGGGAACCCAACCAGGTCATGCCTCGACTACAACAACTTAACCAAGTTATAGATACTAAAACTAGACTATGCCTTGTTCACCTAAGAACTACCTATAACACATCTTAGGTTACTCATGTCCAATCTCAACTCATCCCACTTAACAACTTACCAAGTCAAGGCTCGTGTCCAACCATGGCCATAAAACAATTAAGAAACACTGTTTACATCTTGAAATGCCATAACACATGGCACGTCTAACAATCCCTTAGCCCTATGTGGTGTGTGTTAGCATCCCCTACATTTATTGACATACTTTTCACTCCCTAGCACACCTTAGCACTCCCTAACATGCCATAGAACTCTAGCATGCCTTAGCACTGCCTAGTAGATAACCTTGTCACTCCCTCCTTAGAACACTTGGAACTTATTGACACTCCCTATCACACACTCTTATCTATTCATTTCCATGCATTTTGAACTAGTTCTCTCCAGTGTTTATGTGGCACTCCATAACATCTGGGGGAATGCATTGGCACACCCTAACACCTAGCACATCTTGGCATGTTTCCCTATCACTCTAGCATTCCTTGGCACTACCTAACATATCTTGTCACTCCCTCCTTACAACACCTAGAACTCACTAACGCTCATTGTCACACACTCTTATTCATTCATTTCCATGTATTTGAAACTAGTGATCCCTTTTGTTTCCTTTTCACTCCATAACATTATGTGGCATGCGTTTGCAAACCCTATCACCTAACACACCTTGGAATGTTACCTTGGCCTTTATCATGCCTTAGCACTACCTACCATACCTTGTTACTCTCCCAACACTCATGTATATCATTGACACTTCCTGTCACAAACTCTTATTTGTTCATTTGCATGCATTAATTTGACCTACTTCTCCCTTGTGTTTCCATGGAACTCCCTAACACTCCCTACCACATGTTGACACACCTTGGCACTTGGGCACATCTCAGTTGCATGTCACCCTAGAAATCTAGCATGACTTAGCACAACCTAGCACACCATGTCACTCTCTCCTTAGCACACTTGGAACTTGTTGACACTCCTTGTCACATAATCTTATTCATTCATGTTCATGCATTTTGATCTAGTTCTCCCCTATGTTTCCTTGGAACTCCCTAATACTCCTTAGCACGCATTGGCACACCTTGGTGCTTGGCACATCTTAGTATGTTTCCCTAGAACTCTAGCATGCCTTGGAACTACATAGCATCCCTTGTCACTCCCTCCTTAGCACACGTGGATAATGTTGACACTTCATTTCCATGCATCTAACTAGTGTTCCCTTGTGTTCCTTGGCACTTGGCCCTAACACTCTCTAGCATGCATTCACGCCACACCTTGGCACCCAACACATGCACATCTTGGCATGCCTTAGCATTTGGCTCGTCTTAGCATGCCTAACATGCCTTGGAATTATCTAGCATGTGTTAGTACTTCCTGGCATTCTGTGGCACACATTGGCACTCCCTAATTGTCATGCTATCATAGATATCTTTACTATTTTTGTGACTTGGGAACCCAACGAAGTCATTGGAAAAATAATGTTGTGCCCAACCCAGAGTCTCCCTTTGTCTGAAACTGGTTTGACCAACCCCTTATAATTTTAACCATAGGCTTGCTTCCTACAATTCCTATTTTGACCTCCACCTATGACACTTTGTCCTTGTGACACCTGGAATTCATTGACACTCCTTGGTACACACACTTACTTGTTCATTTCTATGTATTTTCACCTAGTTCCCCTTATGATGCCCTAACGGTCCTTAACATTCCTCAACATGCCTTGGCAATGTTCAACATGTGTTAGCATGATTTTTCATTCCTTGGCACACACTAGACTCCTTAGCTATAATACCCTCACAACTACCCTTACTTTTTTTTGGACTTGGGAACCCAACCAAATCTTTCCTCAACTACAAAAACTTGACCAAGTTATAGTTACTACAACTACAATATTCCTTGTTCATGTGAGAATTGAATATAAGTCATCTTAGGCTACTCATGTATAATTTCAAATTATCCAAATTAACAAGTTAGAAGTTACCGTGTCAAGGATCACGTCCAACCGTGGCCATAAAAAACTGAGCAACATAGTTTACATCTTGACATGCCATAGCACCTGGCACATATAACAATCGCTTGGCACTATGTGGCATGTGTTAGCACCCTCTACATTCCTTGGTATGCTTTTGCACTCCCTAGCACTCCCTAATACTCTCTCACATGCCCTAGCAATCTAACTTGCCTTGGAACACCCTAGCATATATCCTTGCCACTCCCTCCTTAACACACCTAAAACTCACTGACAATCCCTATCACACTCTTATTTGTTCATTTCCATGCATTTTGAGCTAGTTCTCCCTTGTGTTTCAATGCACTCCCTAACATCTGGCACATCTTGGCATGTCACCCTTGCACTCTAGAATTCCTTGGCACTACCTAGCATACCTTGTCAATCACTCCTTAACACACCTAGAACCCATTAACACTCCCTGTGACATACTCTTATTCATTCATTTCCATGCATTTGAAACTAATTCTCCCTTGTGTTTCTGTGGCACTCCCTAACACTCCCTAGCATGCATTGGCACACCCTAGCACTTGGAACATCTTGTGATATAGTTTTCCTAGCCTCTAGCATGCCTTAACATTGTAAGGAATATCTTGTCACTCCCTTAGCAAACCTAGAACTCACTGACACTTCCTGTCAGAAAATCTTATTGATTCATTTCCATGAATTATTTTGACCTAGTGGTCCCTTGTGTTTCCATGGCACTCTGTCACACTTCCTAGCACACTTTGGCACACCCTGGCACCTGCCACATCTTGGTTGGATGATGCCATTGCACTTTAGCATACCTTAACATTGTCTATCATACCATGTCACTCCCTCCTTAACACACTTGGAACTCACTGCACTCCCTATTAGACACTCTTACTCATCTGTTTCCATGCATTTTGACCTAGTTCTCCCTTGTGTTTCCCTAGCACTCACTAACACTCCTTAGCACACATTGGAACACCTTAGGACTTGGTTGTTGGCTTGAGGAGGCCTATCCCAGGTTCAATATTAATTATCCAAACAAATCCCTACACGATGGGCCCTTTCGGCATCAGCCCGAGGAGCGCGGGCTAAAGTCTCACTCGAAGCAGTATGGGGGGATGCTGGAACCAAGTTTTCGCACCCTAAGATGGTTGTGATGTCGTTTGATTTCCTCTATCCCTACCTTCATGCTGGTCACTTTTCTCTAGGCCTTGCAAGATGAGCCCTTGATCCTGTCCTTCAACACCTTCACGAAAGGGTATGATCGACCTTTGGCAACCCCAACCTACTTCTCAGTTACTTTCACACTACTATACCAACGTGGTGTGTAGATTCATCAATTACTCTAAGTGAATTTCTTATCTTATCAAATAATTATGGTTAACACCATGTAAACATATAATCATAATTGCGTTCAATTATCCAACGTAATTGCATTCGTTCGCACTTCACATAAGCATAATAAAAAAAATTCATAAATAGCATATCAATATGCAATAACAGAACACAGACATAGGAATTGCCAAATATTTCTCTTTATTGATATCTTTCAAGTGTTTACAATTCTATCCATCCTACGCACACAGCTGCAGTGGTCCATGCACTCAGTTGTGGAATTCTACCCCAGGCCTTTGCACACTCAACTGTAGAGCCTCTACCTACACTAAAACACAAGACATAGGATTCTTACTTCAGAGCTATGATTCTCTTGCATGTTGTGTCTCTAAAATTACTTAGAGCTTAACTCTTTTTATACAATCCCATGGTCTACGAACCATGGGTAGATCTCTTACAACAGACTTTTCTTTAAAAAACTAAGGGCAGACTACCTTTTGTGACACATAATACCTTCGTGCTCTATGACCAAAAAATGTGAAGTCATTACATTTTTATTACAAAATTTGACTCAAACATGAGCTTTTAACCCCAAAACTACCCTTGGTCCATTTTATCACATCAACCCAAAAGGCTTACAAAATGGATAATTAAATATCCTTGAACACTTTGTCACAATCCCTTTTCAAATCCCTAAGCATAAATTATCCAAAAAGTATGAGCTTATGGGTATACCTTCTCAAAAACCATATTTTTAGGGCTAGTGCACCTTTTCCTCTTGTCCACTAGCATTGTGTGTATGTTTTATACCTAAACCCTGGCACTGGTCAACACATGTTTCTCCCTTATGCTGGTGTAATGATTCTAGAAATTCAGGATAATTGAAAAATATCTATGAAAATTCCTCTTCTAGAAGCTTTGAAGGTTGTTTTAACTATTTACCATATATAGAGATCTTGAATTCCTATATTATCCTATCTTGGAAACCTTATCTCTTACCTCTCGAGCTTACCCTCCTTCATAAGTGGATCTCAAGCCTAGATTTCTAAATCCAAAACTACCATGCTTACTTTATAAATTTACTGCCTCCCATGGAGTCTGGGTTGGTTTTAGGAGATTGATAGTTCCCTCATGTTGCTACTGTGCGCTTAAGGAGACATCATCCATTTGCATTAGGCTTGAGTGTGAAGGTGTGCTTTGTGACAAGGAAGGACAAGTCAAGTGGGGAGACACATATACAAACTCAACTTCTATTTATGGTTGTAACTCTTTCATTTATTTATTTATACAAAAGGCATCATGTTTTCCTATACTTTTTTTATGCTTATGCTCTTATATTTAAATGCCATGTTGACTCATTGAATGAAGATATTGGATTATGCTATGTGGATATTGTAGTTTCTTTACTTGTTTTAGTCATTGTTGCAGGTTCTATTTATAGTGCATGGAGCTAGGATTGAAACTTACAAGAGAAGAAGAGAGAAGAGCTTGATACATATTCCAGGTAGGATTATTTTCCATACACTAATATCTTTAAGGAAATAATTGATTCTTTTTGTCCTTTATTGTTCTAGATCAAACCACTAAATCTAGGGAATTCATTTTTGTGAACAAAAGTGAAATTCTGTATATAAAAGTGGCGAATTCACTAGGGAAATTGGGAAAAATGGGTACTTAACCTGTTAATGGTAGAGAGTTTCTCTTGAATATGACACTCTTTCACTTCATCTCCATGACTATTGGGTTGCAAAATCTACTTGCCTCTTTGGTTCCTCTTTGGTTTTGGGTCAATGCTTCCAACTCCATAGAGTGTCACCAATATCTTCAAGAGAAGTTCTTCAACTGATATTTGTATGATACTCTTAAGCCTTCATTCATGTCCTCTATTCCTGAACCAACTCTTGATCAACATCATTCTATCTCAAATATTGATACCCGTTTTGTAGCATTAATGAGAGAAACATCAAGGCCCCTTGTGATTGGTCCCTTCCTGTCGACATCAACTCATTATCTAGGAAGTTGACTTAGAAATTCTCTTTGGTACCTTGGAGCTTGCATACATCAATGGAAAGTTTCCTCGTTCTTGACAACATATCCTCATCATTGTCCTTTTAAAAGAAGATTATGTGTGGTGTTCAATTTCAACTCATTCATTCATGCCACATAGATTGTGCTATAGTACGTTGAGAGCCATTAACATAATCAATGATTTATCTTGTGTTTGTTAATGAATTAAATAATTGGTCAAAAATCAGATGGTGTCTACCATGTTTGACTTCAACTCATTTATTTGCATGGTTAGACTCATACATCAAGAGATCGAGTGAACGACGTAGTTCCATCCATCTGGGCTGTAATTTTAGGATTCATACAAGATTACTAAGTGTGATGGCCATGATCATCGAAATAGCCATCCAAGCATGGTTCCACTCTTTGTCATAAATGGAAAAGATTATTTGATCATTATACATGTAATATTGGATTTTATAATGAGTATGGGTATGCCTCCCTCAACAATGGTATCATGATGATAATGTGTATTGTAACAGATGGTGATCTCAACCGATTTGTTCTTGATAAAAAATTGTCACAAGGTAAAACACTTCAGTCCTCAGTCAATTTGTTACAGGCCATTTTGTTGGGTGTGGAGTTCGATTATCTTCTTTATTCAGAGGTATCATTGTGTTGGAACCCAGTTTGTAATGGGGAAACAATGCCACCCATCATTTAATCGCTATCATTGGAGGGGGGTGCAACAATATTTTTATGAGCCCCCCTAGCGGGTGTTCAGGGGCAATGCCCCTGAAGCTAAAAATAAATGTAAAATTGCCTTGTAAAATATTGTAATTTCGTAGTCAATCTGAACTATTCATTAGCCAGATGATATGATGGTAGAAGTTATGTTTAATTTAGGGTTTTTTGCCCAAGAAAGAAACCCCTCACTATATATGAGGGAATTGTATTGCGGTTGGAGTTATGTATATTATGAGTGAGAAAGAGAGAGGAGCCTTTGTGAGAGCGAAGAGGAAATTATAGCAATTTGACTGTAGGTTGTATCTCTTCATTTTTCTAGATAATATAACAAGAAGGACCGGTTGTTTCTCTGTTGACATGGGCCAAATTGGGAGAACCACATATATTTGTGTCTCTCTCTTGTTTTATGCATTTTTTGTGTGTGTGTTTCTACAATATTTTATGTGTTCCATTACTCTATAATATATAATTTTCTAACAATTGGTATGAGAGCTGAAGGTCTATTTGGCTGATAAAATTGTAGGAGAGAAGGATTCCTGGTTCAAATGGGAGCAATGGTGGAAGATGGTAAGTTTAGGGTTGAAAAATTCAACGGCCAAAAATACCAATTGTGGAAGATGCAGATGGAAGATTATTTGCATTAGAAAGATTTTCACCTACCATTGAGTTGAAAGAAAAAGAAGTTGACAGGTATGACAAACACAAAATAAGATATTCTTGGTAGAAAGGCACTTGGAATAATAAGAATGGACCAATCAATGTTGGTAGCCTTTAATATTTCAAAGGAAATGATAACAGAGGATTTAATGTTAGCATTGGCCAAACTATATGAAAAACCTTCAGCCTAAAATAAGGTATTTCTGATGAAGCGTTTATTTAATATGAATATGTCAGAAGGTGGATCTATTGCTGATCATTTAAATGAATTTAATACAATTAGCAGTCAATTAAGTTCTGTAGGGGTAAATTTTCATGATGAAGTTAGGGCTCTGTTACTTCTGTGGTCATTGCTAGAAATTCAGAATGGTTTAGCTATGGCCAATAGTAACTCTATCTTTGGATCTAGTACTTTAAATTTTGATGATGTTGTTGGTGCAATCCTTAGCGAGGAAATGTGACAGAAAAACTCCGGTGAGACATCAAGTAATGGTTTGATTGCAGAGACTAGGGAAAGAAAAATGGAAATAGGAAAGAGCCTAGGATTTCACAGTAATTCAAGGAAAGGTAGATCCAAGTCTAGATCAGGCATAGTGTGCTAGAAATGCAAGAATAAAGGACACTTAAAGAAATACTATAAGTATCGGGAGGGAAAAGAAGGAGACCCGCAACAAGAAAACAATCATGAAGCAAATGTGACAAATGATGTGTTGTAAGATGCTTTTATTCTTTCATTAGAAAATATTATTGATACTTGGGTGGTAGATTCAGGGGCCTCATTCCATGCCACACCTAATATGAAACATTTTCATGATTATGTTCCGGGATATTTTTGACAGGTTCATTTAGGTGATGATAAAACCTGTAAAATCATTGGAATGGGTAATTTTTTCATAAAACAACATAATGAAAACCAATGGATATTGAAGGAGGTAAGGCATGTTCCATATCTGAAGAAAAATCTAATTTCAACAGGGCAGTTGAGAGGTGAAGACTATGTAACTACTTTTATAGATAAACTTGGAAGGTCACTAAAGGAGCCCTGGTAATTGCAAAAGGAGAAATTGGTACATTGTATTTATGCAATGGTATTTCTAATTTTGTTAATGCTTTAACCTCTACAGGAGAATATACAACATTGTTGCATCATAGGCTCAGGCACATGAGTGAGAAGGGGATGAAGATTCTTCACTCAATAAATATGTTGCTGGGTTTGAAGAATGTTGATATGGAATTCTATGATAATTGTGTTTATAGAAAATAGAAGAGAGCCAGATTCCTCAGAGTAGGGAAAGAAAAGAAGAGTGAAAAATTAGATCTTGTGCATACATATGTATGGGGACCTACGTAGGTATCATCTCTCAGTGGCTCTCATTATTATGTTTCTTTTATTGATGATGCAACCAAAAAAACCTAGATTTATTGTGTTCAAAACAAATCCAATGTATTTGATACTTTCAAGAAATGGAAATATTTGGTTGAACTTGAGATAGGAAAAATGTTGAAGTGTCTTAAATCAAAGAATGGAGATGAATATTACATCTAAGAGTTTGATAAGTATTATTTAGAGCATGGAATTCATAGAGAGAAGACAGTTCCAGGAACACCACAAAAAAATGGTGTATCAGAAAGGATGAATAGGACAATCATGGGACATGAAAGGTGCATGAGATTGCATGTAGGATAACCTTTACAGTTTTAGGAAGATATTGTTGTTTATGTAATAAATAGAGGGTATTCAAGTTCCTTGGATGGAGGTATTCTAAAGGAGGCATGGACACGTGGAAAGGTAAACTACTAATTTTTAAAGACTTTTGGTTGTGAAGCCTTCGTCCACATTAATAAAGAAATTAGAACAAAACTTGAGGCAAAATCAAATAAATGTACCTTTATTGGATATGACATTAATGATTTTGGTTATCGCTTATATGATTATGAAAATGAAAAAAACATTAGGAACAAAGATGTCATATTCAATGAAAATGTTTTGTATAAGGATTATATGTAGGAAAAGAATCAAGAAAAAGATAACAAAGAATATACAGTGTTTGATGATATCACAGAAAAAATAAAGGTGCCTGAAAATTATAATGATCAACAACTAGAACAACAAGATCAAAAAAATCAACTTGCACCTTAAACACCTGAAAGTGGTGTTAGAAGATCTACCCCGATAAGTAGACCCCTTAAACAATAGTCTCCTTCATTATATTATGTATTGTTGACTGATTCTAGTGAACCAACATGTTATGAAGAAGTAGTGCAAGTAGAAACTAGGAAGAAGTGGGAATTAGCCATGAAAGAAGAAATGAATTCCTTGGTACATAACCATACTTGATACTTAGTCATGTTTCCTATAGATAAAACAAGATTGTAGAATAAATGGGTTTACAGGTTGAAGGAAGAAGATGGAGTTTGAAAATGGTATAAAGCTAGACTTGTGGTGAAGGGGTTTGGATAGAAAAAGGGAATAGACTTTGATGAGATATTTTCTCCTATTGTTAAAATGGCTTCAATCAAAACTATTTTAAGTCTAGTAGCAACAGAAGATTTGCATCTTGAGTAGTTAGATGTAAAGACGACCTTTCTCCATGGGTATTTGGATGAAGATATCTATATGCAACAAACACAAGGATATGAGGTCAAAGGGAAGGAGAAACTAGTGTGCAGGTTGAAGAAGAGCTTGTATGGCTTAAAACAGGCTCAAGCTAGTGGTATCTAAAATATGATAGGTTTATGCCTGAAGAAGGTTATAATAGATGTCACTTTGATCATTGTGTTTATCTCAAAAGGAAAAATGATGGAAGCTATATTATATTGTTATTGTATGTAAATGACATATTTGTTGCAGGTTCTAACATGAAGGAATTAAATATGCTCAAAGGAAAATTGGAAAATTCATTCGCTGAAGGATTTGGTTGCTGCAAAGCAAATCCTTGGTATGGGAATAACTAGAGACAGGAAAAATCACAAATTAACATTGTCTCAAAGTGAGTACATACAAAAGGTGTTGAAAATATTTAATAAGAAAAATGAAAAACTAGTTAATACACCTTTGGCTAGCCATTTTAAACTAAGTATGGAGATGTGTCCCAAAACTCAGGAAGAGATGGCTTATATGTCTAAAGTTCCATATGCATCGGCATTTGGAAGCTTAATGCATACAATAGTCTACACACGGCTTGATATTGCACATGCAGTGGGAGTTTTAAGTAGGTACATGAACAATCTATGAAAAGAATATTGGATGGTAGTGAAGTGGATTCTTAGGTATTTGAAAGGTACCACAAATAAAGCATTATGATTTGGTGGTTCAAACATTTCTCTGCAGGGATATGTTGATGTAGATATGGCAGGTGATAGAGATAACAAGAGGAGCACCACAAGGTATGTTTTTATTGTAGGTGGAACAACTATCAGTTGGGTTTCAAAATTGCAAAGTGTTGTTCCACTCTCAACAACGAAAGCATAGTATGTTGTTGCTATAGAGGCTAGTAAAGAAATTATTTGGTTACAAAGGTTTTTGGATGACTTGGGTAATAAGAAGGAGTTGCGCAGGTTATACAGTGACATCCAAAGTTCCATTCAACTTGCAAAGAACTCAACATTTCATTCTAAGACTAAAAATATACAACTCAAGTATTATTTCATACAACCAGTGTTGGAAGATGGGCAGTTGAAGCTGGAAAAGATACACATTAGCCAGAATCTTGCAGATATGTTAACAAAAGTTGGAACTAGGGCGAAACTGAGATTCTACCCAGTTTCAATTGGTCTTAAGGTATGATGATGAAGATGAGAAACAACTAGGTCCAAAGTAGAGTTATTGTCCAACAAATGAAGCAGCAGTGGGGTTGCTATAATCAGTCTCCAAGAGGGATATTTTTGGGTGCGAAGCCTGATTATCTTCTTTATTCATAGGCATCACCGCTTTGTACTGATTTTATGGGCCTCCCCTTGGAAGGGGTTCAAGGGAAACACCCACGAAGCTAAAAATAGATGTAAAATTGCCTTCTAAAATATGGTAATTTCGTAGTCAACCTAAGCCGTTCATTAGGTGGATGATATGCTGGTAGAAATTATGTTTAATTTAAGGTTTTTTTCCCTAGAAAGCAACCCCTCACTATATATGAGGGAATTGTGTTCCAGCTAGAGATATGTGTATTATGAGTGAGAGAGAGAGGAGACTATGTGAGAACAAAGAGGAAATTAGAATAGAATGATTGTAGGTTGTATCTATTCATTTTGATGGATAATAAAATAGGAATGACTGCTTGTTTCTCTATGGATGTACCCCAAATTGGGTGAACCATGTATATCTGTGTCTCTCTCTTGCCTTATGCATTTTATGTGTTTGTGTTTCTGCAATATTTTATGTGTTCCATTGCTTTGTAATTATAAATTTATGAATTTTTTTTCACATTAACCCAAAAGGCTTTCAAACTAGATCAATTAATATCCTTGAACACTTTGTCACAATCCCTTTGCAAATCCTTAAGCAATAATTCTCCAAAAGGTCTGAGTTTCTAGGTATTTCTACTCAAAAACCATATTTTTAGGGCTAGGGCACCTTGTCATCTTGTCTAACAAAGTTGGGCTGATGTTTCATACCTAAACCCTGGTGTTGGTTAGCATACGTTGCTCACTTCTACAGGTGCACTAATTCTAGAAATTTAAGAAAACTCAAAAATATCTCCAAAGCTTCCTCTTCCAGAAGCTTCCAAGGTTGTTTAAACTATCTACCACAAATAAATATCTCAAGTTCCTATCTGATCCTATCTTGGAGAACTTATCTATTATCTCTTGAGCTTACC
This sequence comes from Pinus taeda, assembly GCA_000404065.3. Classification (NCBI taxonomy): domain Eukaryota; kingdom Viridiplantae; phylum Streptophyta; class Pinopsida; order Pinales; family Pinaceae; genus Pinus; species Pinus taeda. The sequence continues at coordinate 143,755 of APFE030818302.1, read as the reverse complement.
CTCCTTCATAAGTGGATCTTAAGCCTATATTGGTAAATCCAGAACTACCATGTTTACCCTATAAATTTACTGCCTCCCATGGAGTCTGGGTTAACTTTAAGAGATTGCTAGTGCTCTCACGTTGTTGCTCTAAGCTTAATGAGACATCATCCATTTGCATTAGGGTTGAGTGTGAAGGTGTTCTTTGTGACAAGGAAGGACAAGTAAGTGGGGAGACACATATACAAAGTCAACTTCTATTTATGGTTGTAACTCCCTCTTTTATTTATTAATACAAAAGGCATCATGTTTTACTATACTTGTGTTAAGCTTATGCTCTTGTATTTTAATGCCATGTTGACTCATTTAATGAATATATTGGATTATGTTATGTGGATTTTTAAGTTTCTTTGCTTGTTTTAGTCATTATTGCAGGTTCAATTTATAATGCATGGAGGTAGGATTTGAAATTACAAGTGAAGAAGAGAGAAGAGCCTGCTAAAAATTCTAGGCAGGATTCTTTTCCATACTCCAATATCTTTAAGAAAATCATTGTTTTTTCTTGTCCTATGTTGTTCTAGATTAGACCACTAGATCTAGGGAATTCATTTTTTTCTGCAGAAGTAAAATTCAATATAATAAATTGGAGACTTCACTAGGGAAATTGGGAAAACATGTTACTTAACATATTAATGGAAACGAGTCACTCTTGAACATGATAATATTTCACTTCATCTCTGTGACTGCTTGGTTGGAAAATATGCTTGCCTCTTTTGTTCCTCACACCATATTAAAATCCCCCATATTTGGTTTTGGGTCAATGCTACCAACTCCATAAAGTGTCACCGATATGTTCAAGAGAAGTTCTTCAATTGATTCCTATACAATACTCTTAAGCCTTCATTCATGTCTATCATTCCTAAAGCAACTCTTCATCAACATCATTATATCTCAAATCTTGATACTCTTTTCATGTTGTTGATGCATGATACATCAAGTCCCCCTTGCATCGGGTCACTTCCTATTGACATCAACCCATCATCTAGGAAATTGAATTAGAAATTCCCTTGGGTACTTTTGAGCTTGCATACATCAATGGAAATTTTCCTCGTTATCAGTGAGAGGTCCTCATCATTGGCCTTGGATCAAAATATTCTTGTGGTGTTTGACTTCAACTCATCCATCCATGCCACATAGATTGTACTATTGTACCTTGAGAGACATTAAATTATTGGTGGTTTCTCTTACATCTATTAATGACATACATCATTGGTCGTCAATCAAATGGTGTCTACCATGTTAAATGTCAACTCATTTATTTGAATGGTTAAACTCGTACATCAAGTGATTGAGTGAATGAGATATAAGACCTTAAATATATTTCCATCCATCCAGGCCGTAATTTTAGGATTCATACAAGAATAATAAGTATGATGGGTATGATCATCCAAACAGTCATCCAAGCATGGGTCCACTCACTATCATCTGTGGATGAGACTATTTGATCATTGTACATGTAATATTAGATTATACTTTGAGTATGGGTATGCCTCCCTCAATAATGATATCATGATGATAGTATGTATTGCAACATATGGTGATCTCGACTGATTTGTTCTTGATCCATACTTGTCACAAGGTAAAACACTTTAGTCCTTAGTCATTGCTTTTGAATTTTTACTTTAAGGGAAAATATGTTACAAGCCATTTTTTCACATCAGACCAAAAGTCCTACAAACTGGATTAATCAATATCCTTGAACACTTTGTCACAATCCCTTTGCAAAGCCCTAAGCATCAATTCTCGAAAAAGTTAGGGTATTTAGGTCTATTTGCTTAAAAACCATATTTTTAGGGCCAATGCACCCTATCCTCTTTTCCACCAGTGTTGGGTGCATGTTGCATAACTAAACCGCGGTGTTGGTCAATGGACGTTATTCCCTTCTACGAGTGCGTTGATTCTAGAAATTCAGAGATATTAAAAAATATCTCTGATGCTTCCTCTCTTAGAAGCTTCCAAGGTTGTTTTAATTATTTACCATATATAGAGATATAAAATTCCTATATGATCCTATCTTGGAGACCTTATATCTTATATCTTGAGCTTACCCTCCTTCATAAGTGGATCTCAAGCCTAGATTGGTAAAACCAAAACTACCATGTTTACCCTATAAAGTTACTGCCTCCCATGGATCCTGGGTTGGAATTTGGAGATTTGTAGTGCCCTCATGCTGCTACTATGAGCTTAAGGAGAAATCATCCATTTGCAATTAGGGTTGTGCGTGAAGGTGTTCTTTGTGACAAGGAAGGGCAAGTCTAGTGGGGATACATATATACAAAGTCAACTTCTATTTATGGTTGTAACTCTCTCCTTTATTTCTTAATATAAAAGATATCCTATTTTCCTATACTTGTGTTATGCATATGCTCTTGTATTTCAATGCCATGTTAACTCATTGAATGAATATAGTGGATTATGCTATGTGGATGGTCTAGTTTCTTAGGTTGTTTTTGTCATTTTTGTAGGTTCCATTTATAGTGTGTGGAGCTAGTATTGGAACTTACAAGTGAAGAAGAGAGAAGAGCTTGCTACAAATTCCAGGTAGGATTCTTTTCCATACTCCAATCTCTTTAAGGAAAACATTGATTATTTTTGTCATTTGTTGTTCTAGATCAGACCACTAGATCTAAGGAATTCATTTTTATCTACAGAAGTGAAATTTCATATTAGGAAAAGAGACTTAGCATGTCCTATTGGAGATTTAGGAGCAGTGTGTCTAGGTGTTGAAGTATGTGAATAAGGAGACGAGGATGAAGGTGAATATGGAGGTGAAGGAGAAGGTGGTGGAGGGAATAAAGGCTTTCTCCCATCACCACCATTACCTTTTCGATGGTTTGAACTCTCTCCTTGCAACCTTACTATCCTTTAGTTATATAACACTTTCAACATCTCTGACACATCATAGGAATCATTTCTAAAAGTTTTCATCCCCAGACAACAATTCTCACCCTTATCCATGTGCCATGACTAGTATAAATTTTGGAGTTTGTGACCTCCTTGAACCAATTTTAGGATTTGTTCCTTCAAGCACTACTTATCATCTTTTCAACTTAGACCTTATAATCATTCAAAAACACTTGAAAACAAATCAAACCTTGGAAACAACCTAGATTTGGTACCAAACTAATATGAGATTAAAAATTGAAGGTTTCCTGAAATTTTTTTCAAGCTAGTTTATGTTTTGTGGGCAATGGATCAAAATTACAAAAGCGCATAATTTAGTAATTTTAGTTAAGTTTTTCAGATTTAAAATAAAGAAAAATAACCAACATGTAGCATGACAAAATAAAAATTTGATGATGGAGTTCACCCCTCTTAGGCTACATCTCCGGGTCAAATTTCCAATGTTGGCCCTTTAAATTATATGCTCAAAATGTCAATTACATCAAAAAAAAATGCTCAAATCACAAAAATAATGCTGCCATTGTGTTCATAACATCCAAAAACTCCTGCATAGGCTCTTCTTGGGCTAAAAAAGGCTGCAAAATGACTAAGTTAGGCTTCCATTTCTCTACTATCTATCCTGCAAATTCACAAAGCTAACAAAATTGGCAATTTTTTCCACCTTTGGATGATCCATCATGAGAAAAATTGGCATATTTTCAGCATTGATTCCATCGTAATTGGCGAAAAATGTCGGACCATTAGTTAGCCATGCCCTAACTTCCATCTTCAGTCTCGGTCATGTGGAGGTTAATGTGACTAGGGGCATGGGCTAGAGGCCACATGCTCACCAACTCCATCACTCTTGGTCACTTTATGGGCTAATGGCCATGGGCTCGGCACCACATGCCGACCCTGTCCATAATATCCACCCATGGGTATGGTTAATGAGTATTGGATTGGGGGCTGGGCTAACCACCTACCCCTCCATCTCCACTTTTGCGTTGTATTCACATAATATGTAATATGCCTGGGGGCCAAGGCTTCTCGCCCTTCCTCTCTCATCGTAGCGCTCAATCATGCTGGTTACCATGTGACTAGGGATTATGGCCATGTGAACTGCTTCCTTCCCTTAATGCAAAAAACATTATAATTTAAATACATGTGAGCCATATGATATATCAAAAACCAAATGCGTGGTATAACGGTAGGACTGTTCATTAGTTGCGGTGAGGTATGGGTTTGATTCCTCATCGTGTCGGTTAGCTATCCTAGCAAACGTTTGCATGGGACTCGAGGGCCACATGATGCCCTCCCATTAGGGGACATGGTACCCTTCTATTGGGGCATGTGGACACCCTCCCATTGGGCCATGTGGTGCCTCTTCATTGGTCCTCCCAAAACGCAAACAAGAAAAAAAAAATTCGCTGCCTAAACGTCTATGAATTGCCATATGTCAAGGATGGATTGGACCATCTAGCAACCATACTTTCCCAATCAACCTGTTGACATTAGCACCATGTCACCACACGACCTTCCTAGTTAGCAGCCCAATCAACCTTGCAAGTTGGCTTTTTATTTGTTTGCCAAAAAATTCAGAATGCGATAACTTTCACATATTGTGTTAGATTGAGGCAATTCAAGCATCAACAGAATCAGAACAAGGAAATCTATGATTTGGCACTATTTTGGAGCAATTTTGAAAACTTTAATTTTTGAGCATATTTTTGATCCCCTAGATAAAGTTTGGTTATCCTTGGGTCCCTATATTCCTCAACTGTGAAATTATTAGCTTCTTGCTTTCAAAACCCTTGTTGATTTCCTCATCATAGTCATCATATTAGATGAGAAAGAAAATGTAGAATAGGTGGTTTCCAGATTGTTGTTGTCTTTTCTTGAGTGGATTTCATTTACAAATGATATTATTTCAACATTACAAGGTTATCCTCAAGGGAATTCATCAAGGAAACACTACAAAAGAGAGCTTGCAAAGAAGGAGTAGAAGAAGAAACATCATGAAGGACATGAAGGAATCTTGGACCAAGACAAAGACATGGTAACCCATGAAAACTTGGAAGGTTCTAACACTCGTTCAAATCCTTTGGAGGGTAAATATGGAGTACTTGCAAATATATCATCAAAATAAAAATATGTCAATAAGGAGGAAAGCTTGACATTCACACATCAAATTATAGTTCCATTTCCAAGTCATAATTTCTCCAAGTATCACTATAGGAGTCTTATGTGTCATTGAATTTTTCCACATCATTTGTGGATGAAATTATTTATTTTTCTAAAAGGAGAAAACGTAAATGTTTGCAAGCTCAAGGGTCCCACATGGAATGTGAAAAGTCGCTAGAAAGTTCTAAAGTCATGTAGAAGTTTAAAGGTCACATAGGAATTTGAAAAGTCATATTATAAGCTCAACAGTCATGAGGGATGTCAAGAGTCCCATGGGAAGTGGAGATTCATCTCATTTGTGATAAATACACCCTAATAGCTCAAGAGAGAGGACTTTGGATTTTTCACCTTGGCTTCTCTAGTTTGGCATAGGAGAGAAGATTCTTCTTTGGAGAGAAGATATATCTTGGAACTTTCACTTAATATATTAAGCTCTAAAAGTTTGTGCACTTTCATGCATATGTATTGAATGATTGTGAGAATATTATTTCATTTTTTGTGGTGTATGTTTATGTAATACATACTAATGAAAATGAATTATTTCGTTGGCTTTGGTATGTATCTTGTTGAATGTGCAATGTCACTTTCTTTTTACCATCATTGTTATCTTATGAAATAATTTGTAGGTTAATCAATGATTATTTCATGCTCTTGCATATCTCTTTTATGATAATACTATTGATTTTATTCTAGAGGCTCACTCTCTCTTTTCCCTTCCGTGAAAGTACCATATATGCATTTCAATTATATGCCTCACAATGTCAACTTGCTTGTTTCAAAGATTGTTTGTATAATCTCTTATACTGATAATTTTAGCTAAGGAAAATTCCTAATAATAATGGAAATTAGCATTATTTCCCGGTTGGAGCTGCTACTCCAAACAATGTGAGTTCTAGTTGGGACTTTATAATGCAGAGACTCCCTTGGTTGACAAATTTCCTACACTGGCAACAATTGGAGCTAGAAGGAGGGCTGACGGCAAGCTGTGCCCATTGAGTCTATTTGGAATCTCTTATATTCAATGGATCATTCTCAAATCATACTCCCAATATATTTGTATAATAGATTTAACCTTAAAGTTTCAGTCCCTGTGGAACTTTTTTACAACTTGTCTCAATTAAAGTTTGATGGCGAGGGTGAAATATCCATAGCCGAGAATACATCTATGTTTCTCAAGTTTTGTGATTTTCATGAAGTGGATTGTGAATATGTTGCTTGTAAATTATTTACCCTCACTCTTGAAGAGCAAGTTAAGATGTGGTTTCATTCGTTACTAACTACTTCTATTCATTCATTTGAAAAACTCTTCAAAGAGCTTCATCAAGATTTTGACAAGTATTATTATCGAGACATACATAAAAGGATTAATCATCTTAGAATGAAACCCAATGAATCAATAGGGGATTTTTTTGATATATTTCTTCAGTTATGTTATGAGATTTTGACAGGTATGATTACCGAGATGTTTATAAAAGGATTAATCATCTTAAAATGAAGCTTGATGAATGAATAGGGGATTTTTGTAATAGATTTCTTCACTTATGTTATGATTTTCCTGAAGAAGATATGGGTTGGTATTTAGTTTATGAAAAGTTTCAGTATTTAGTTTGTATTTATTTAGAACCACCTGAATCTAAATCTTTTATGAGTCTCCTAGCTTATTGTTGGAAATAATAC